>LOJH01018967.1:8559-21466 GCA_001685095.1 Ellobius talpinus | reverse complement strand
GAAAGAAAGAAAGAAAATACAGGCACAAAACATCCAAGAAATCTTTGACACTAGGAAAAGACTAAATCTATGAATAACAGGAAAAAAGAAGAAGAAACTCAAGTCAAAGGCAGAGAAAATATTTTTAACAAAATTATGTAAGAACATTTCCCCAGCCTAAAGAAAGGAGTAGTCTATCAAGGTAATTAGAAACATACAGAATACCAAGTAGACAGGAACATAAAAGAAATTCCCCACAACACATAATAATAAAAACACTAAATATACAAACAAAGAAAGAATATTAAATGCTGTGAAGGAAAAAGATCAAGTAACATTAAAGGCAGGTCATTTAGAATAAGACCTGTCTTCTCAGTGAAGACTCCAGAAGCCAGAAGGGCCTGGCTGGATGTTCTACAAACTCTGAGAGACCACAGATGCCAGGCTAAACTATTATACCCAGCAAAACTATCAATACAATAGCTGTATAAAGAAAAAGATTCCATTATAAAACTGGAATTAAGCAATATCTACCTACCAATCCAACTCTATAGAAGGTACAAGAAGGAAAACTTCACTCTGAAGAGGTTAAAAACACCAAAAAAGACACAAGAAATAAATAAACTGAGAATAGCAAATCAAAAGTGGGAAGGGCACTCATACCTTAACAACAAAATAACAGGATGCTTATTGATAACACGTGATATTAATGATCAAAAATAGTGATCCTGCCTCCAGGAAACCTCAGAATGAAACTGTGAGTGAGAGCTGTCTGCTCCTGTTTTATAATCCTCTCTAGCGTTGGGATTAAAGGTGTGCACCACTACCACCTGGTTTCTATGGCAAACTAGTGTGGCTACCGGGATTAAGGGTGTGTGTCACCACTGCCTGGTCTGTAAGGCTGAACAGTGAGGCTGTTTTACTCTCTGAACTTCAGGCAAACTGCATTTATTAAAATACAAATGAAATATCACTACAAACAATAGCCTGAGATGTTTGGGGTTTCCATGGTTTCCCTTCAGCTAATGACTCAACTAGATGTAATCCATTCCTGGCACCGAATGTTTCAAATGGTGAAAGACACCCATCTGGGGGCTCTGTCTTCTCCATAACTAGGTGACTCCATGTAGAGTTCTTTCATAATGTATATATTTTAGGATGCTTACTGAGTTATACATATATATAAAACATCACAGTATCTTATTAAATATCAAAATACCACAGCCAGTAACATCAACAAGGAAAAAATTATACCTATCAATTTATGCAGAAAGAGCATTTAGCAAAAACCAAGGAGTATTTGTGATTAACAGTTCCAGTAATTTCAGAAGAATAAACAGTTACTTCAACTTTAGAAAAAGCTTCAACAAAATATTCACACATAGTATCATGCTGGCTGGTATAAGTTCTAGAGAGAAATAAACAAATGTTCATTTCATTTCATAAGAAGTATAACAGATTAGAAAGGAAAGATACCAGACCTACATGGAAATGATTATACAGGAATCCCCAAGAAGGCTTAAGGAACTAAGGCGAGAAGGGAAAAAAGCTTATAAGTCTAATAAATAAGTCATCAAGTCTGAAACTGTCACCATCACAGGAGGGTCACTCTTGCTTCTGTGTAAATAAGTCATCAAACCTGAAACTGTCACCATCACAGAAGGGTCACTCTTGCTTCTGAGCACTAGCAAGGACTCTGTGGTCACTCTTGAGGAAAGAATAGACTCTGTTACAACTTTTCAAACCATAGAAGCAGATGGCTCACCTGGCAGACATCTCTCTGCTTCTCTCAGTACTCTTCCTGAATTCTCAGATCACTAAGGAAGAGGGCTGAAATATCGATCCTTCACCTAGACCAGGGCCACAGCCCTTTAATACAGTTCTTCATGCTATGGTGACCCTCAACCTTACAATTACTTTGCTGCTACTTCATACTGTAATTTTGCTACTGCTATGAACTTTAATGTAAATATCTGATATGCAGATATCTGATATGCAACCCTAAAAGAGGCTGCAACCCACAGGCTGAGAATCGCTGATCTAGACTCATCTAAATGAGAGTTTAACATCAAGCACGGGAAGCAAGGCATATATTTCCCTGCACTCAGACCCTTGATCTTATTAAGAAGGTTTCATACCAAAAGTAAAACTTACCATGTATCCAACAGGAATCTAAAAAAGAAATTCTGGTAAAACTCTCCATCTCTCTTGCCACGTATCCAATAATGACTGTAGAGCCACCAAGCAAGATATGTGCTTTGCTAAATAGGCCTCTGGATCTTCTGAGGTTGTGAAAGGAATCACTGGTTCCCTCAGTGCAAACACTTTGCACCGCTCCAAATGACTGAAAGCAATGAGCTCCCAGAACAACAGCACTGACCTGAGCCTCAGTCCACAGTGGGCTCCTCAGTCACTGCACTGGTTTGTGTTTGGATTCTGCACAGAGAGAAAGCTACAGCAGTGCGGAGACCATGTTTTCCCTGGGATGAAGGTCTGGGCGCTAATTATTCCTGATTACACGCTGGCTTCAATACCAAGGCCACCGTCTACAGAGGGACCTTCTCAAGGTACAGGGCATTTAGCGAATACCAGACACACAGAGTCCTAGTCTGTGGTACAGGCCTACAGGGGTTGGCTAGAAGGCAGGCTCAGGGCCTATGATTCACTGAAACAATTGGTTCTAAAAGAAGAAGACAGAGAACCCTTCCCTGCAGTGCACATATTTTCCCAGAGCTGGAGAAAGCAGAGCTCACTGTGGTGTGTGCAGCACCCTGTCCTCAACTGCTGCACACTTCCAGGATCCCCACTCAAAGTCAACAGAGTTAAACATCAATTGGAAAATAGAAGCTAAGCTACCAAAAAGGAAAAAAGAAACAGGAGTGAGCAGGTAGTTGTTCCAAGGTTCAAAAGCCCCACTATTTACATTCAGGGCAACAGAAGTGCCTGCATGGTGCTCTCTAAAGCAACTTTACATATGAAGAAATTAACATGTCATTTCCTTCCAGGTGCTATAAAAACAGCGGCTGGGGGCTGGCTCCACACCGTCTGTCCCCAGCCTGTTTTCCTTACTATCTCCACAAAGCTGCTGCTAGCCAGGATCTCTGGAAACTGACGACCAGAGCCCCCTATCCACACAGACTCGGTTCCAAGACCTCTAGGGGCTGCCTAAAGCCACAGCTAGCACAAAGCCCTGTAATTTGGGCACTTTCAGTCTTAACTAAGCTTTTGGCCACGAGTTCTACAATCTGAGGTATAGCAACAAAATCAGTACAAATTTCTTTTTCCTTCTTCCCAGTCTGATGGAGATAAAATCTGTTCTTATACAGATTTTAGCAATGTCAGCAGAAGCTTCGCCTTTGTCCTCTCAAGTCAAGGACTCACACCACCTTCTCATGGAAAGGGAAATCTCCTCTCTGGTCAGCTGAACTCCCACCATCAGTACTCTGGTACTTTGGGGCCACTGTAAAGTCAAACAAGGGTCACTTGAAAACAAGCACTGTGGAACCTCCACAAACTATATAACTGAAGTATCCTGTGAGTGGGTGGTGAACACAGAGCGGGCTCACTGGACAAAGGATTGTCTAATGTCCTTGGTAAAACAGAGTAAGATGCACAGAATGCTCAAAATGACAAAGAATTTAAACCTTGTAAATTATTCACTCCTGTAGTTTCCTATCTAATATTTTTGGATCATCAATGGGTAATTAAAGCTATAAATAATGGGCATATAAACTATAACTATGGGTATATAGAGCTACTGTGCTCATTTTGTGATTGACTTATCCAAACAGGACCACACGTTATCTACACAGCAGAGAGTGTGTGTGAACTCTGTGATAAACGTTAAATACTACAGCACATGAGAGCATGCTTCCTGACTCGCTGGGCTCAGAACGTTTCTGAAGCCCACAGACGCCACATGCTGAGATGCCCAGGTCCTTAGACACAGCAGGGACACCAGTGTCAAGGTGGAGATTAAATACAAAAAGGGCTGTCTTCATCATCTAATAAATCAAAACAAAACCAGAGTTTTGGTGTGTGTCTCTTGAATAATGAACGATTTTTGCACTCTCCTCTCTGAGGTACTCCAATATTAACAGCTAACAAAGAATGTAAGGGAAAGATACAGACTTGAAGAAAGAAAATAATAGATGGTGGACTTGTACACACGGGGACTTGCTGGAGATAGTGGGCGTGGTTGGGGGAGGGGCTTGGTATGCTATTACATGTGTCCCAGAACCTGAAGCAGGAGAGTTCGCAGGAGAGTTCGTGTCTGACAGGAGAGAGCGGATACGGAGCACAGCAAGGGCAGAGGAGCATAGGTGTCTGAAGACCACAGTGAGGAAGCAGGACAGCAGTGCCAGGAAGCCAAGAGGGCCTCCCAGGGAAACACTTCCACTACCGCACGAAGCTTTACTCTGAGACAGAAGGGATACACCTCATGGAGCTGGCAGGCAGAGGAATGCCAGTGACTTCACCTGTTCTCTGACACTTTCTTTAACCACGCATCTCCCCGTATGATGCTCTGTCATGAACCTCAGAGCCAAATTGTACATCTTTTTTGATTTCTCTTAAGTACCAAGGGAGCAATGGCCTTGTCTAGCTTCCCAGTAAAGCAGATCCTACTCTTCAACATCTTTGGGGAAGGATTGTATGATAGGCTTCCCTCAGTTCATATGACCCCTGAGTTCAAACACAACCTAAGATAAGAAAGGCTTATTATGAACTTCAGGTCTCTTCTGCTCCCTCCATCCTAATGGTCCTCAGAGCCAGAACAACTGACCTGCTGCATGGGAACTCATGACACTCGCCATGACTCTGTGTGGATCCATGTTATCTATACTGACAATCTGGAAAATGTGTCCAAGACTGCATCTCAAGAAAAAAGTTTTGCCTCCCTTCTTACTGGAGTGAATCTCTAAATATTAGCAATACTTGGATCAGGAAGACTAGGAACATTTTCTAAAACCAGGGAAGGAATGGTTTTTCATCAGGTTGGCAGCTTTCTGAACAGAGATGTATAGAGATGTATAACAGACATTATAGAAATGTATCTCTATAACAATGCACCTTAGACTTATGGCTTCTAGGAACCCCCAATCTTGTTCTATAAGTAGGAATATGGGAGCTCTACTTTGTCCTAATAAACAGCTTGGACAGACTCAAACCTGGTGCCTTTCTCTGCTCCCTGAGAGAAGACCCGGGGCAAAGCAGTGACCCTACTAGAGAAAGGAGGAAAGCAAGGAACCCCCGCCGCCCAGATAGAGTGATGAAACCAGTACTTCAGGGACACCTGCACTGCCCTTCATAGAGGCCAAGCAGGACAAGTCAGAGATTCAAACCTCCAGGGGAGTAGCCCCACTGTGAGAGTTACCTCCATCTCCATGGTAACCACTGGGGAGGTAAGTTCTTTGTTCCTAAAACACCTAAGAGCATTTGTCCTCAGCAGGCCTGCTGTCAGAGAACCAACCAACCACAGCCCCCGCCTCCTGCTGGGGGCTGCTAGAGCTTAAATAACCAGGAAAGGAAAAATTGTAACTTCAGTTAGCTAGCCTGTCCCATCTAGATGTAGGGTGTGAGAAGGCTGAGCCTAGGGACCAGGTTCATAAGATAAAAACCTCATCACAGGACTAGAGGGCTTTCAATGGTCCCTTCAACGTAAACATTATACATCTAAATTTTAACCAAAAAATTACAAATCATACAAAAGTCCAAAAGGAATTTCAACAAATGTATCGACACCACAAGCAGATTCTACATGGTAGGGATATTGGAATGGAATCAAATTGAATTTCGAAAACTAAGATTAACATGCTAAGGGAGAGCCCAAGGAGTAAGGCAGTCAGCTTGCCAGAATGCATGTGCTCCGAGGAGTAAGGCTGCCAGCATGCCAGGAATGCATGTGCTCTAAGGAGTAAGGCAGCCAGCATGCCAGAATGCGTGTGCTCCGAGGAATAAGGCAGCCAGCATGCCAGAACGCATGTGCTCTAAGGAGTAAGGCAGCCAGCATGCCAGAATGCATGTGCTCCGAGAAGTAAGGTAGCCAGCATGCCAGAATGCGTGTGCTCCGAGGAATAAGGCAGCCAGCATGCCAGAACGCATGTGCTCTAAGGAGTAAGGCAGCCAGCATGCCAGAATGCATGTGCTCCGAGAAGTAAGGTAGCCAGCATGCCAGAATGCGTGTGCTCCGAGGAATAAGGCAGCCAGCATGCCAGAATGTGTATGCTCCAAGGAATAAGGCAGCCAGCATGCCAGAATGCATGTGCTCCGAGTAGTAAGGTAGCCAGCATGCCAGAATGCATGTGCTCCGAGGAATAAGGCAGCCAGCATGCCAGAATGCATGTGCTCCGAGTAGTAAGGTAGCCAGCATGCCAGAATGCATGTGCTCCAAGTAGTAAGGCAGCTGGCATGCCAGAATGTGTGTGCAGTTCAAGTAGGGCAATAGAATTAAGTAATATCCAGAAATAAATGCTGGAAAGCAAGACATTTAGGACAGAAGATCCAAAGAGTGTGGGAAAACATGAGCTGTGTGAATCCAAATGTGTCATGGGAATACCCAGAAACAAGAGCGAATGGAGTAAAAGGTGTAATTTGGATGAACTGAATTTCCCTAAAGCAATGTCAGGAACCTCAGAGAACTCATGCAGGATAAACACCAACAAAACTACAGCTAGGAACATCATTTACAAAATGAAGAAAAGTCAGAAAAAGAAAAATTCTCCAAAGAAACCGGAAAGAAACGTACCTGCAAAGAAAAAAGTAAGAATACAAGCCAGTTCTCAGAAACTTTGCAAACACAGAGACAGTGACGTGGAGAATTTAAGGTACTGAAAGGGGAGAGGGAATCTCTCATTTAGTACCTTGGGAAATTCTCTAAGGAAAAGTAAAACATCCTCAGCCCCCTAAAAAGAGAGAAAGAGGAGGATTTTGTTCCCGACAAAGCTTCCTCTCTAAAGCCTTCCCTGAAATCAGTTCTTTCAGTAGAAAGACAATGGTTTGGAAATTCAGATTCATGTAAAGATGAGCATCCAGGAGAAGAAACTGGAGGCAAAATAAAAGTTCCAATAATTGACAAACCTAACCCCTCTCTCCAGAAACAAAAAACCCACTTGATTTAAAAGAAGAGCAACAGTGTATTCAAAGGTGTTGGTGCAATGCAGCTGTGCATTTGAAGGTGTCAGTGCAATGCAACTGTGCATTTGAAGGTGTCGGTGTGATGCAACTGTGCATTTGAAGGTGTCGGTGCAATGCAATTGTCAGTGAAATAACGGGAAATGGGAGGGATGGAGAAGAATGCAGATGTTGTGCACTCACTGTACGTCAGCTTGCTAGTGTGTAAACCTAGTTATAAATGTATAATGAAAACTGTAGGATGAGCATCACAAGGCCAAAAGGAGTGCGAACTGAAAAGTTACAAGTTAAAGCTGATACACTAAGAAAGGAGAGAGGTGGAATCACGCTCAATCAATGCCACAAAAATCAGAAAAAGAGAGAAAAAAACACAAAAACTGGAATAACAAACCATGACAAAAAGCTAAATGCGTACTATTTACAAGAAACCACATTTAAAGTGCATACACATATGTGTTAAAAATCAATGGACTATGAAATAGATGTAATGCCAGCACTAACCAAAACAACTCAGGAGCAGCTAATATGCTTTTCAGACACAGCGCATTTTAAAGCAAGAAAGTTCTCAGAGATGATAAAGGGGTGAAGCTGATTCTCTACAATGAACGTGAACTGTGCTTGTGCCTCACAGAGCCCCACACTATATGACACGACAAAAGACGGCTGCTGTCACAGAGGACACAGACAGCCTGCCGGTTCAGCTGGAGCTGCACCATTCCACAGAGAACACAGACAGCCTGCCGTTTCAGCAGGAGCTGCACCATTCCACAGAGAACACACACAGTCCGCCATTTCAGCAGGAGCTGCACCATTCCACAGAGAACACAGTCAGTCCGCCGTTTCAGCAGGAGCTGCACCATTCCACAGAGAACATAGACAGTCCGCCAGTTCAGCAGGAGCTGCACCATTCCACAGAGAACATAGACAGTCCGCCAGTTCAGCTGGAGCTGCACCATTACACCACCAGAAAGGGCACATGCAGCAGGCAGAACATCATAGACTCAGCTGAACTCAATAATACCATTAACCAACTGGATACAATTGACATTTATAGATTGCTTTTTGCAACCACAGAATAACACACATTCTTCTCAAAGCTGCATGGGACACTGACCAAGACAGACAACATTCAGAACTATAAAACATTCCTTATTCAGTTTAAAAGGATAAAAGTCATACAATGCCTACTCATATACAATGGGGTTAAAATGGAGATCAGTAACAGAAATATAACCCAGAATAAATAACACACTTTACAGGGGAAAAAAGCTCCTAAGAAAATTTAAAATATTTTGAATTACATAAAAATTAAAATGTTATTTATTAAAAGTTGTAGAATGCCAGGAAAGCAATGCACAGAGGGAAATTAATAGTACTGAATGCAAATATAAGAAAAGAATAAAGACCTACTCAATCCCAGATTTCACCTTAGAAATTTGACAAAAGACATAAAATTAAATCCAGTATGAGTAGACAAAAAGAAATAAAAACCACAACAGAAATCAACACACTCAAAGGCAGAAAGTCAATGAAAAAAACCAGTAAAACCATTTTGAAATGATGAATAAAATTGACAAGCCACTGACTAAACCATGAAAAATCAACACAAAAAGAGAGAACAAGTGATTATTATAAGAAACCAAGAGGTGGCATTACTACAGATCCTGTGATATTAAGAGATTAATGAAAGAATGCTACAAACAATTTTATGATCAATAGTTCTACAACCCTTCTTTCACATAGAAAGAAGAAGGAAATGCAACTAGGCTTATGATTCTTTTAAAAAATTGAATCAATAATTAATCATCTAAAACATAGAGGACCAGATTCCTACAGACACTAGAAAGTTCTAGCAAACACC
Organism: Ellobius talpinus; assembly: GCA_001685095.1. Classification (NCBI taxonomy): domain Eukaryota; kingdom Metazoa; phylum Chordata; class Mammalia; order Rodentia; family Cricetidae; genus Ellobius; species Ellobius talpinus. Next base: position 12,495 of record LOJH01018967.1, on the reverse strand, counting down.
CAAGGAAGCACTTATGTTACAGACACTAGAAAGTTCTAGCAAACACCCAAGGAAGCACTTATGTTACAGACACTAGAAAGTCCTAGCAAACACCCAAGGAAGCACTTATGTTAGTTCCCTATGATTTCTCTGGTGCACTAGCAACAAAGAGAATGCTCAGGAAACTCATTCTGTGGGACCAGAATTTACAAAGCCAAAGATCAGCATAAACAGCAACATCGCAAGGAAGAGAATCCAGACCGATCACTACCAGTCATAAACACGCATAAAGGTCCTCAGCAAACATTAGTAAGTTCAATATAACACTGTACGAAAAGGATGATACATTTCAAACAAGCAGGATTTTTGTAGTTACGCAGCTAGTTTAACATTCGAAAATCAATATAATCCATCATGACAATGGTTTTTTAAAAAAGAAAAGAAAAATTGTAAGATCACATCAGTGATTGAAAAACCCATTTGAGGAAATCTGACACCCACTAATTAAAAAAAAAACTTAGCAAACAGGAATAAAGGGAACCTTCCTTAACTCCATTAATAGCATCTATAAAAAACCAACACTGTGGGACCTTTCCCATCAAGATCAGGAGAAACCAGAGCATCTCTTCTCACCGTTCTTTGCTGCATGAAGCTAGGTTTACCAGGCAATACATGAAAATAGAGGCCTAGACTGGGCAGAACACGATACCCAGGGAAGAGGCACTTTGCTAGAGTCTCTCTGTACGGTGAGAATTTCAGTGGCCCTCAGCCATGGCCAGCAAGCAGCTGGGGCCTTCAATCCTATAAAAACAAATAATTAAAATGCACCAACAGCTTGGTGAACATGGAGGCAGACAGAATTAAAGCTACAGGAGTCCTCAGCCCTGCTGATACCTTGCTTGCACCTAGTGAGTCCAGAGTTGAGGAACCAGCCGAGTCTCATCCAGACTCTCCCGAAGCCATGATGGAGGAAGAGCAGAGGTGTATGCTGGGTGTCATAAGCAATTAGGTTCTTATAATGTTATTATATGGGAAGAGATACCAGTACATTTGATCATTTCACAGATCAAACTATAAGTTAAAAATCTAAATTTCCTGGAAGAAGATAGGAGGTGATCTTTGTAGCCTTTGGTCAGCAAAGACTTCTTAGTCTGTAGAAAATACTAGCCATGAATGTAAAAGTTGATTTTCCTCAAAATTAAAAACTTCTGCTCATTAAAGGATACCATTATATCCTAAAAAAAAGTAAGCCAGAGATTTGTGAAATTATGTATAATATACATGTACATGTGTGTACACACACACATATGGCACATGGGCAGGACATAGAAGACATTTTTCAAAGTTCTACAACTGAATAAAATAAAGTTAAAAGTCTATGAATATATGAAAAAAGTGTTTAGTATCACTGTAAAATAAATGCAAATTACAACAATGCTATGCATCTACTTCCTTGGCTAAAGTTTAAAAGACTAACAAAATTAAAAACAGCCAAGAGTATGGAGATTGGAACCTCACCCAGATCTGACGGGTATCACCTTGTATGACCATTTCCTTGAAGTTGGTTACACGATACCCTGAGATTGAACAAGCATGCAATTCAGGCAAGGAAGAGAAGGCATGCATCCACACCAATGGTATACAAGAACGTTCACGATGGCTTTCTACGTAATCACCAAAAATGGAGAATGAATGTTAAAACCTGAAGAATATCAAATAGCTCATGTGACCATGTCTCCCACGTGGTCTGGAATTTCTAGGGTCAAGCAGGGAAGTAAAGCCTGCACATCATAAATGCAGGGTGAGGGTTCTCACAGATCTGCATGGTACTGATGCTGCTCTCTTGTGGCCTCCAGCTTCAGAGCCGAGGACTCAATTTGGACTCACAGGTAGAGTCCAGCCCATGTGAAACACTCAATACTTATGGGAGAAGCTGGTTCCTTTTGTAAACAATGGCCATGAGCAGAGAGACACATAACTGGACCATGTGAAGAACATGAAAGACTTGGGAGCACACAGCCCTAAAGGGGATCTGGGTAGAAGAGGAGGCAGAAGGATAACAGGCAGAGGTGATGGATGACCAAGGAGACAGCATCTTCCAGACACAATAGGACTGATGCACAGACTCACAGATAGTGTCAGCAGGCACAAGACCCTAACAGAAATCAGTACAGATGTCTCATGAATGTCTATCATGGCAAAGAAGAACATACTTCTTAACAAAGCTTCAACTCATAAAGAGGACATAGCAACTCTAAGTCCAATGGAGTAGGGTCACTTCTAAACACAAGAAACTAGCAGAGTCATAGAAAAAGGGAAGAGAGGGACATCTACACACACATCAAAAAGTGACAATCGCTCAAGTGGATGCAACTGCAGAAAGCAAAGGAGTTGGCCAACCCAACCCTAATTCCGGTGCACAGGATCAGTCAGGGCCCAGAAAGGAGCTGGGAGTAACCAGCAGCACCAGCAGGTTAGTGTTGCAGAGTTCCGGCAACCACATGGTAAGCGGCACTGATTTATGTCACGTGACAGGATGTCTAGCGTCAAAGCCAAGCATGTGCCAGGCACACCAGCAGGCCCTGGACCACAGCAATTCAGTGTCAGAGACATGCATGGGTTAATGGAACACTGCTGCACACAGGCCAAGCTGAAGCACATGTAACGCGATTCTTTCTCGGAATCAAAGCTTGGGCTATAGAAAGGCAGGATGAAGCTGACGTTCCTGAAGACTCAGAGTCAGCAGGTACAGAACACTTTCAAGTCTTCTACATTCCACAGCATCCATGTTACCACACAGTGGGTTTGAAACTCTTATTCCCTCCTGACATTTGATCATTGACACTGTCTTTACAAACTCTGTGGTACCCTTGGTGCACACAAATTCTTTTCACACCTGTCTCCTGCTTGCTTTCTGAGTTCTGTCGACAGTGTTTGCATTTGGCTTACACAGAACTGCATCTGCCTTTGGGTGCATGTGGCTTTCTATAATGCAGTAAGAGCAAACATACTGAATGATAAAGACTTTAAGAAATCTTTATTTCTCTTTCTCTCAATAAGTCTACTACCAAGTTTCCTCTCCTGGTACCTAAAACTATCATATAATCTTTTCCTCATTTTGATTTTTTTTTTTGAGACAGGATCTCATAAAGCCCAGGCTGATCCCGAAATAGATTATGTAGCTCAGGATGATCCTTCTGCATCAATCTCTGGAGCACTGGAACTACAGATACTGGGCACAGCTGTGTGCACTCTTTAATACCATTAAGACTTCATCAAAATAAAACCTGGCCATCTTTTAGATGTACCGTAAGACAGTATGAACTGGAGAGGCCCTGGTCACACCGGGAGACTGTACCTGAGGAGCTGCTGGGTTGAAGGCCACCTCAGTGACTGTGTCTGTGTGTCCTGCAAGACGGTACAGGAAGCTGCTGGAGCCCATTTCATACACGTATGCCTAGGAGACAAGACAAGCAGACGTTTGGGGCTGACAGGACTGGAGGTCGCTAACTGTTAAAATCCCAGCTCTTTCACACTATGTGTGGCTCTCAAACCATATTATACTACGTGTCCCCACTTCTTATTCTCCTACTGTAGAAGCCCTTCTAGGCAGGAGTAATTTGTTACCTGAAACTCAGAGCCTGGTGTATACCAGGTGCTCGGTATATCTGCATATGGCTCAGACCTGAGGCCCAAACCCATTTCTACAGACAATGAAGGAGGAAAGGCAAAACTTGCACTTGTTAGACATGTGTGATTGCTAAGTATCTACTATATACCAGGCAAAGGGGATAGATTACTTTTCACTTTGACAAATGTCCAAGTCCTTATTATATTAAAAAGAAAAGAAAGAAAGGAAAGAAAAAAGGAAGGAAGGAAGGAGGGAGAGAGGGAAGGAAGGAAGGGGGAGAAAGAGAGAGGGAGAGAGAATGAAAGAAAGAAAGAGAGAGAGAGAGA
>LOJH01018966.1:1200-17333 GCA_001685095.1 Ellobius talpinus | reverse complement strand
GAGAGAGAGAGAGAGAGAGAGAGAGAGAGAGAGAGAGAGAGAGAGAATTTGGAACCATGAAACTGGAAAGTGTTCTGGCTATGGTAAGCTCTTGACACATGACTTTATTTAGGGGGGCTGGCATGGCAACATGCTTGGGGACACATTATAAGAGACATAAGGCTTTATACATTTGTTTGAACATATATGTATGTATATATGTATATACTTATATATATATTACTACTTACATATGCATATATGTGGCAATCCTGGAGATGGAACCCATGTAGCTCAAGCTAAGTTCATGTTCCACTGTAGATCTAAACCATCAGCACTCAGAAACATATTTTTAATCATCCTTACATTTTACAATCATCTTATTTTAAACAGAGGAAATACACATTGATGAAATTTCCAAGTCATTATCATAGAAAATTTTAGATTGCCATTCAAATTTTCAAAAGAAGAAAAATAATCTTACCCTATTTACACTTTCTGGACTCTTATCACGTGATTCCTCAGGAATTTTAACAAGGAATTTGGAAGTGTCAGCCACCTGAATGTGTGTTGGTAGTCTTCTGACAGTGGGGACAAATGTGAAGATCAGAGGTTTGGCTTCAGAATCTCCAGGAGAGACCTATGAGATATGTAAGAAATTAGACTTTCAGCCTTGTCAAGGGTTCTTGGCTTTATTCTTCATGTTCCATATTTATCTCATTCACTTTGATAAGCTGCCTGCCATTCTGTATTGATGCCAGTAAAATCCACATGAAAAGATTCATAGTGCATGAGAACCCCCTTTTAAACTCCCATAGTAAGAAAAGCTGTCTGCCCTGGGTGGGGGAACAGCAGAAAGCAGCAACCTGGAAAACTATTCAGCACAAGCTCACTGAGTCCCTACTGTGTGCAAAGAGGCCATTCTAAACACAGAACCTGCTCTGCTTTAAATGTATCATCTATCCATTTAGCCCTAGGGTAACAGGCTTGGATTATTGACTCACAACCAACAAACTCATTAGGAAAATTCTAATAGGTACCATATTCATGCTGAAAAGTGAAAGACACCTATCAGAATATCAGCTCCTCCTTAAAGGATGTGCCTTCTCATTCATTTATACAGAATTTACTTAAAAGTAAAGGGCTTGCTCTGTGGCCCCAGGAGGAAAGGCTATAATAGTCAATAGGAAACAGTCAGCAGACTACTCACAAATAGAAAAGGGTATGCACATGGTGCTAATGGACCTGTGTTTCCAGATCCCTGAATCCCACACCTAGACCACACCTTGTACCCTCCCTACCCCACATATCTGTTCTCCTTCATGCTCTTGGATCCTTCTGTGATGCTTCTACTACAGTTGGCTCTTACTTGGGCACACTGCGTTATCCTTTGCTTATTCAACAAAGTAAGACACTTCAGGGACTGGCAATTTCACAATGAATGATTATAATTACTGTCATGAATTTAACCAGTGGAGAGAGACAAGGAATAATAAATAAATGTACAGAAAATAGAGTATTTCCTTAAGTGATATGAAGACTTCCTTTCAGGCTTTGTAGAAACCCATGAACAAGAAAATGGTGGGTGAAACTTGGGTTCATAATGATAGTGGTAATGATAGGAAGTATTAAATTCTAGAGTTATCTTTTTTAGGAAAGTATGTAATTGGAGGTGAACTATGAGAGATAGGCAAGATTTGAAGTGAGTGTAAAACTTTTTATCTAAATAATTACAAGAAATGAGAATCCATTCACTAAATTAAGGGACCAAACAGTTTTAAGTAGTTTGAAGACAGAGTTTAAAACCAAAGGTTTTAACTTCAGAGAGGATCTGAGTTAGGATTCCCAGCTCATAACCACCTGGAACTCCTGCTCCAGGGCAACCAACTCCCTCATCTAGACTCCAAGGCTCACATTTGTACAAACCACATGGGCATATAGACATATACACAACATTTTTTAAAAAATTCAAAATTTAGTGGGAAAATTTAAAGACATTTGAGGAAGACTGGAAAGAGTCACTCAGTCATAACTTGGGGAGGTTGCAATCTAACCATCCTAGAGGAAAACTACTCCTACCTTCTCTTCTGTGAAACCATGATTTTTGTGAGCTGGATGTTCTAATTTTCAGCAGAAATCCAGGCTCCATCTGAATTCATACCATGCATCCTTTCTGACACTTGTTTGCTAAACACATGGGTTAAAAGAGGAACTGCCCAAGCATCTGAATCTTCAGTCCTAACTGTGCATGTGCTCAATTTGGTCAATTTTAAACTCTATATTTTACTCTAAAAAAGTAAGACATGTTCTCACAAAAAATAATAATATAGGAATTCTGGATGACTAGGAGGTCTGGGTGTTGACCTTGAGAAGATAATCTGAAAGGAAGAGCACAGTGATAGTGGGTGACTTTATGCCCCATTCTCGCCAATAAACAGGTTTTTATTCTTTCTTTTCTCCTTCCTTCCTTTTCTTTTCTTTTTTTGGAGAGAAAGTTTATAAAGGTGTGTGTGTTGGAAGGGGAATTATCTGGAAGGAGTTGGGGAGGGGAAATAATATGAACAAAATATAAAATTAAAATTAAGAATTATTTGTTATTAGCCACTAACACAGTTGGGTCAGAGTTCCCAAGCAGTAGCTCATCCTCAGAAAGCCGTAAGTCACTTTTCCTGAGCGGGAAGAAAGGTTAGATTCATTATAAGGCCAGGAAAATGTTTTAAGCTAATCAACAACACACAATGCTATGGACTTTCTCTGCTTCCATGTCTTGTCAGTGACCTTCTGGAATGGAGAATGGTTGGTAGGGAGTATCACTGAGGATATTCAGTGTCTGAGCTGAGGTATCAATTGAATAGCATTTTGAAATCTCTGAGAAGACACTGTTGGTGTGGCTATGAGAGTGCCTCCTGAAAGGCTTAGCTGATAGAGGAGGAATGCACCTGAATGTGGGCAACAGCATCCAATGGACCAGGTTCCAAACAAAAGGAAAGCTAAACGAAGCCAGATCAGCAGCAGCATCTGTCTCTCTCCACTTCCTGAATGAGAGTACAGTTTAGCAGGCTGCCTCGCACTCCCACTGGCCATGCCTCTGTGAGCATGCTGAACGACGCACACAAACCACAAGCCAGAATAAACCTGTCCTCTCTTACATTGATACTTGTAGCTGTATTTATCCAAACAATCATCTACCTTCTCATTTAGACAAACAGTAATTTGATAAGAATCAAGAAAGGGAGACTTGACTTCCAGTTGTTTATACCTACCCTCATTTTTCCCATGAAATAACTTGGTCTGCCTGAACTCTATCCAAAGGAAAATAAACCATTCTATATGAAAGATTTTAGTATAAATTCCCCAGGGTTACAAAATCCATAGATGAAACAACAAGTAGCCATAACTTCTAAAACATATTTAGTGATCAAAACTTACTCCTCTAACCGCCTTGCACAACTGTCCAGCTCAACTTGTCTTAGTTCTCTAAAGTGCAGAATTCTACAAATGCTACTTCATAACCTATAGACTTCTTAAAAGTTGGAAGCCATAATTTTAGTGAATAAAACAAGAACCAAATAAAAGGGGAAGCCGGTGTACAAATGAGCAAGATGGGCTCTTATCACACAAACCACAGAGAGGTTTCTAAACAAGACTACAAGATGAAAAAGGAGGCAACCGAACAGAAGCAAGATAGTTGCCTTCAACTTTATCTCCCCACAGGAACCCCTGAACTCCAAGTCAAATTTATTCATCAATGTAGGAAAACAATTCCACTTCCATATTTTAGTTGAACAAATATATGATGTTTCAAATATATATATACATATATATTTGAATCATATATATATATCATGTATATAAATCTCACATATATGTATGTATATATACATATATATAGGCTTATCTCCCTGGGTTGCTACTGAATAGAACTAAATTCAGAGATTAATTCCTGTCCATATACACATGCCCAGAACATCAGGAAAGGGCAACCCTTTGTTACTTCCTGTCAAGAAAGTACAGCAAAATTAGCACGGGGCTCTTTTCACCATCTTTGCCTATCACCTGTATCTTACCAGAAATCTAAGGTTCACTTGAAAAGACACTGCTGAAGCCCTTGTTCAGGTGGGAAAAAAAGCCATTTACCATTTACTACATACTGCGTGGCAGATCCAACAGAGCCCCAAAATGAATCTCTATGGTGACAAAAAAAATCATTTTCCAACAAAGCAGATGCGAGTTAATGGCATTCACTTTTTAATTGCCAATTAACACTTTCAGCTGCCAATGCCATTTAAGCATCTGATCACTGGGAAACTATTTTAATAATAGATATAAGAACTAAATGGATTAAAATAGTATCCTAAATTTGTCTTGAAATACCCAAAATCGGTAAGACTGACCCCATCTCACCACACACAGGCTAGTCACGTGAGAAATGGCTCTCGCCACTGCCTTACAGGCTGTGTGTTCCTTTGCTCAGCTTCAGGCTGGGGGCTTTTGTTTCTCCTATTTCCCTAAAAGTTCTCTCCCTGCTCCCACCCACAAATTGACCCCGGCAGCACAGAGGGCCCCTAGCCTCTTACTAAGAAAAGGCATCACAAGAATTCTAGCATTAACTCTATGCCAAGCGCATCCTTAGCGTTTTCTTTGCCCAATGAACAGTTTTGCCTTTATCGGTTGCCCGTTTCTCTAACTGGAGATAGATAGCATCTCACCTCGATACACAGACAAATTTATCGGCACCCGGGTAGCTTACCCTCACACCCTCTGGCATATACCAGGAACACGGTGCCTTTCAAAGTTTCTGAAAGCATTAAGCAAAGGTTTCCTTTTACCTTGGGTGTGGTCTCAATGTTCCCCGCTAAGATACAGGAGGTCATTTGGAAGTAATTGTTCCCGCAGTCACTCAGAAGCCCCTGTTCTGGAAGCATTGATTCATCACATAAGGGAGTGAGCAAATCAAAGACTGAGGTGGGAAGAGAGTCTGTTACTAAAACAACACAGGCACACGCACGCGCGCATACACTCACACACACACATGCATGCACATGCATATGCACACACACACATACACCCACATGCATATGCGAACACACACACACACAGAGAGACGCAGGTTGGGAGGGGGAATCTAAAAGGAGATGAAGCAGATTCTTCACTGAGTTGGGTATTTTTCATTTCCAAAGAATTTGTTTTGACAATTTTTTCATTTGGAACTTAACAAGAGGTCACACTGACAGCTAAAATGGGATCAGAGGAAGTGAAAAATTGCCACCTATATGTGCCTGTCCTCTTTTCCTTTCATGCATGCAGTCCAATTATGTATTCTGTGGAAGTAAGGGAAAAGCCAGATTGTACAGCAATGAGAAGCTGGTCGAAGGGACCTGGCATCTGCCAGTCTCAGGGATCAGCTGGCCACACTTGCAGAGAACATTCAGAGGTACAAACACATGCAAACACAGTGTCTAAATAAAGAACTGAAAAATACAGTGATCATTTGGGAAAGTCAGTCATTTCAGTGGCGAGTCTTCGGTGTGTGGTCAGCAGTCAGATATGGGAGCATCTGAGTGACTCAATTTTTGCTGTTAAGCAAAAGTAGCTCTGAGATAGAGCTTGTTACTAAATAGTTGTCAAAACAGAATTCCCTCCCACTGTTTCTGGAAGGCGGTGACTGTCCTGATTACTGATAAACAAATTGCAAGTGTTTTCCATGCGATTGATTGTCGTCATCAGCTTTGAGTATTTCTACTTTCTAAGCATGGATTTTTTCCTACAAACCTTTACTATATTTGTGCACAGGCGGTGGGTGAAAGATGTAGTGTGGAAGAAGCTGGGAATATACTGAAAGCTATGCAAAAAGATAAAGGATTTGTTTCATGTACAGTTAACATTTTCAACATTGTCATAAGCTGAATTTATGAAAATTTTGAGTACAAATACAACAATTATTCAAAATGATTCTACTAAGAAGTGGGAAAACTATTGCAAATACCATTAGTACATTTTGACTGAGAAATGGGCTAACTTTCTGAATGTATATGCTGTTACATTACTGAAGACATGCATCTTCTGGCCTTTACACCTACGGATACACAAGAGGTGATATGTACCTGATGCCAAAAACCTTCCATTCTTCCCGAGAATATAAATCTGGTATAGAAATAACAATGATGCAAAGTGAAGAAGGTTCTAAAAGGGACCTATAGCTCTTGTATGTCGCTGCACACCACACCGTCTGGGGCACATGTAGAACTGTACTTTCTGTTCGAGGTGCTCCGCAATGGAGTCTCTCTCTGAACCTGAGTTTTCAACCAGCCTTGTGGTCTGGTCGTGCCCTCTTGCTGGTGGGTTGCTGCCCTACTTCACTTCTCTGTTTCTCTGATAAACACCATGACCAAAAGCAACTTGGGGAGGAAATTGTTTATTTGGCTCACACACTCTGATTACAGTCCACCAAGGAGGGAACTCAAGGTCATCATCCTGGGAGAATAGTAATAACCGGCTTGCTTTCAGGCTCCTGTTCAACTATCTTTCTATACCTCCCAGGACCACCTGTTCAGGGCAGGTACTGCTCGTAGTGGTCTGGGCCCTGTGATATCAATACCCAATCAAGAAAATGCTGCACAGACTTAACTACAGGACCATATAATGGAGGCATTTCCCCAACTAAAGTTTGTTACTTCCCAGGTGATTCTAGTTTTTGTCAAGTTGAGAAAACCTAACCAGCACAGTGACATTCTACTGACAGCTCATAATGTCACAAGATCACAGATATTTCCAGTGAAATAATTACGATTTGGCTACACTAAGAATGAGGAAACGGTGTCCTTTTAGATCTATGAGAACTTACTTAGCAAGTAGAAGAGCTTTAGGGAAGCCCTTGTTGGAGGAGCAAAAGAAGAGAGTGGCAGGAATGGTCACCAAGCATGGGACACAAGTTAGCACTGGCCAGGGGACCTCAGAGCTGTCCTGAACCTCTCACCTATGAAATGTGGGTAAGTATAGCATTGCCCCATAGAGGGTTACAATTAGATTCAGCTTGGGAAGCCCACAGATCTGTGCTGGGCAATACTCCATGTATATTTCTCCTCTTGGCACTGTGGGATTTTTTTAATCTTATAAGTAACATGAAAATAGAGGCTCAAAAGACCAGAAAAACAGGTCAAATCTAGATCACCAAAGACTTTGAATCAAGATATTTTAATTTTACACTTCGTGGAATAAGAATGAAGAAATGCATATGTATACTTTTATGTATTGAACAAAAGCACAAAGAGTGCCTACCACCAAGTCTTAGACACACTCATCTCTGATTCTCATCTATGGACCCTGGGTCAGTAATGTCTAATCCTTTGTCAATAGTTCCATTTATTCTAAATGAACTTGACACCAATGCTCTTTTCTTATATGTCACTCTGCTCTTCCCACTATGATCTTTCTTGTCCCCATTGTCTTCCCAAAGCACAGAACAAGGCAGGCAATAAGGCACAAATTTTGAAAAGAAAATGTTTTAGCCTTTAGCTCTATCCAAAGCCTTCCATGAAGCACTTGCTAACAAGAGATCAGTTAATCTGTGAATTTGTTATTTTCAACCTTTAGCAACTTTTCTCTAACAATTTTCTTTTATTGTCTTATTAAAAATAATTGCTGCTGTTAAGACTATTTCAGGGCTAGAAGTCATAATTTTTACCTAAAATAAAAACTTAAAAGCCATGCATTGCAGCAGCATTTGTCAGCCATCTGGTTAGTTACACATATAGCTCCAAAGGGTACATGAATTTAGAAAAATTTCTATAGAAACTATTGTCACTTGGCCATCATTTGCTGGCCCCTGATCAAAGGGAAAGAGAACTCTAGATCCTAATATTGTAATTTACTTGAGGGGAGGAGGATAGTAGAATGTCACCTACAATTATAGTTGCTTTCCCTCTGGTCAAGGAGAAACATCTAGGTTCTCTCCATGGACTATTTTATAAATCTAAACTTCTAATGATCTTTCTCCCACCAAGGACCAAAACTACCCTGCTGGATAATCTTTCTCCAAAAGAAATTGGGATGTATTGACGCTCACAACAGACACCTTCAATTCTAAACTCTCTTTACCATCTGGCACTGCTTATGGTTGAGCAGACATCCTTTCCCTTTCTTACCAAGCAAATATTATTGCATTTCCTCTGAGATGAAAGACTCTTTAGATATTGCTTTTAAAATAAATAATAGAGAATTAGTAATCTCTCTTCCTGATATATGAATCGAGTTGGAGAAAAATAACAGATTATCCCACCGAAAGTTTGCCAAGACACCTACAACTGAACAGATTCACCTGCCAAGGCCATTGCAGCTTCCATCTGTTCTCGGGCTCTGTGCTTGCTCACATGCATTCAGGAGCACTCCCATTCACTTATTTTCTTAAGCATCTGATGCATGGTATGCACTGTTCTACGCAGTGGAAGACACATCCCTACTGCCAACCTGGTGTGTCATCTTAGGGAGAAAATGCCTTCACAATTGGCATCACAAACAAGAGCATAGGCTCAGGAAGACAACACTTTCACACATGACATCAAGGTGAGTAAATGAAAGGATAGGAATGGGTAAGGCACTGAGCTGAGGCTGCACGTGAAACTGCCCTCAGATCACACCCGGTGAAGAATCTCTTTTAGGTTTTGCATTCTCTGGTCTTCTTTCAGGAGACCAACATTAGGACACAGCTACTCTGTTTCCATCCTGGATGAATTTGCCCCTTTGGTGATGAGAATGCCAAGAGTATGGATTATTCTCTTCTGAGGTTACAGTTGATTATAATGACCCAAACAGTATTATCCCAATCTACAGGTACACAATGGTTCAAGAAAAGTCCACTGTCATCTCAACAGCCTTGCATTCTCTGGTCTTCTTTCGGGAGACCAACATTAGGACACAGCTATTCTGTTTCCATCCTGGATGAATTTGCCCCTTTGGTGATGAGAATGCCAAGAGTANTTGATTATAATGACCCAAACAGTATTATCCCAATCTACAGGTACACAATGGTTCAAGAAAAGTCCACTGTCATCTCAACAGCCTTGCATTCTCTGGTCTTCTTTCGGGAGACCAACATTAGGACACAGCTATTCTGTTTCCATCCTGGATGAATTTGCCCCTTTGGTGATGAGAATGCCAAGAGTATGGATTATTCTCTTCTGAGGTTACAGTTGATTATAATGACCCAAACAGTATTATCCCAATCTACAGGTACACAATGGTTCGAAAAAAAAGTCCACTGTCATCTCAACAGCCTGGTAGAACCAATTAACACACAATTTTGACTTTGCATACATTGAACAACTAGGTTGTGTCTGCATTCATCATTACTGCTATGGCTTCTGTTCCCTTTTGCTGTCTCCTCTACATAAAAAAATTAATACTACCCTTCCTTAATAAAAGTGTATCAGAAATTTCAAGGCACTGATCAGAATCCAAGATCTAAGTTTTGATGTAATTACATATTCAGATGAAACAAATATGGCATATCCACAGACGAATTTAAAAGAGGCGCCCAATGGTAAGAACCATTTCTCCACAGGGAAGATGTGGTGAGCTGTCTCCCTGCCAAATCAATTTCTCAGTATTGTTTCTGGCAACCAAGATTGTCCTCTGACGACCATATATGTACCATTATGTTTATAAACACACTTACACACAGGAGCCTACACACACACCACTCACACACACACACACAGGTGTGGGGACAGAGAGGAGAAATTTTTAATTGGAGTAGGTTGAGTGCCTAAGGTCCTACATACACACAGAAGCCTACACACACACACACAGACACGCACACACACGCGCGCGCACACACACACACCACAAATGTAGGGGAGGGAAAGAAGAGATTTTAATTGGAATGGGATGAGTGCCTAAGGTCCTACATGCTCAGTCTGGAATTCTTTCCACAAGTTTTCCCCCAGATATTTCTCCTTTCTCTAAGTCTTCAGCAACTCAGATTGTACAGCAGGTATTTTATGTCACGTCATGAGAGTATCAGTGTCCAACACAGGTGACTCTTCCTGACATCACAGGTCCTGAAGAACCTCCTGCTGTATACTCCCTTCTCACCTTGGACTTCCGTGTAGTACTTGTTACCCTACATTGATAGCAGACAGCAAATCCTTTAGCATCTGGCTCCCCACTTGGGACATCATCACACGAACAATAGAAACTTCTCAGTTTTGTTCCCTGTGTGTTCCTAGCACCTAAAATAGTGCTTCTCACTTCCAAAGGCCAACACATGTTTGTTAAATGTATAGTGGTGCACTCATGTAGATTCAGAGATTTCTATGTCAAGAACCTCAGTGTCTGCACAGTGACAGGTGTTAAGCACTGTAGTCTTCTCTCTTTTTTTTCACTTTGAAGGAACAACAGAAAATATAATCTGTTTTAGGAACACAGGAGAGAAGTTTGTCAAAGTGTTATGTGTGAAGGACCCAGGCATGAAGAAAGATAGGGAAAGCTTCCCTACTCAAGATCAGAGCTTCTTGGCAGCTATGCTCTGACATGCTGGCCAACTCAAACACTCAACCAGAGACCAGATTTCACTCTACATATAAAACATAGACATGCCACTTAGTGAGCTTTATGAGGCTGCTCATGGTATTCAGTGTTTCATTTGTTGTGTTTCTCATGCAGCATCCAGAAAATTATGTTAATGAGACAACAAAGAAAAATGAGTGCGGGGAAGATTAAAGGCCTTGCTGACCAGCACACATGCAAGGATTTGCACTTGCACCTGCCTGCCAAAGCCGGGGTCAGGCTGTCTTTCTTTTGTTCCCCATTTCTGAAGCTTATCTTAGACATGCTCACTCAACACATGATGAATTACAGCACCAGGGCCAGTGAAGATTTTGTCTGTAACATGGTTCCTACCCAGGAGAATTAAACTCAAATGAATAGTTTTCTTAAACTGCTGTTAGTCAAAGTTTAACTATCAGCCCACAGAACTAAATAGGCTATTCATAGATGTTACACTTAGTGTCTTCATGTTTAATCCTAGCTATGAAAGTAATGCATGTTGTTTTGAAGCACAGCTTTAAAGTTGAAAAGAGCTCACCCAAGGATAAAACTTCATTGGCATTGGTAAGACTTCCAAAGTCATCACACACAGCTTTCAATGTGGGAAGTACAACATGGTCAATTACCAAAGCATTAGCAAATAATATTTATCTTAATAAAATATCTAAGGTAGGCCTGGAGAGATGACTAAAAGGTTAAGGGCACACCAGTCGCTCTCTCAGAAGGCCTAGGTTCAATTCCCACCAATAATATGGTGGCTCACAAACATCTGTAACACCAGTTCCTATGACTCTGACCCCCTTCTCTGGTCTCAGAAGGTATCAGGCATGCACATGATACACAGACATATATACAGGCAAAACACACATGCACATAAATAAAAATAAGGAATAAATCAAATGTAATATGTGATCTCTATATTGATGTCTGATTTCACCAATTTATTAACTGTGCTAATGGAAATAATGATGTTCAGAGTCAGACTTAAATTTTCTAGAAGATTGACTGACTTTTGTTTCCTAGAATGCTTCTGAGGCTTCGAGAACATGCTGGCTAATCATGGCTTTAAGATGCATGGGAACTACTGTGTTTAAGTAAAACAAAAATCAAAGATCATCCTAGTGTGACTTGATTCACCTGCAAGTTCACATATATCAGCCTAATTGTTTACAAATGCATGTGTCTTCATGCAAAACGAAATTCCAGTGGAAATGGTGATTCTTAGAATTTGCTTTTCTACTCCAGAGTAAAAAAAAAGACAGGAAAAAAGGAAATTAAATTATATAAATGATAAACACACAAATGTGCTGTTTGGATCAATTAGAGGTTTTTGTTAAACTTCATTTGTTTATTCCAAAAAGAAAGAGAAAATAGCATTGATTAGGTTGCCACTGTGTGTAGAGTATTTGCTAGGGACTTTTAAATGCTATCTCACGAAATGTTCACAGATATTCTATGATGTCTGAGACTTTTTGATGATCATTTTATAAGTAAAGGAGCTAAAGTTCATGGACCTTAACTGACTCATGGAAGATCAGTAGTTAATAAGAAATTGACACTTTGGGTTATCAGCCTGGTACCCATGCTTAGTAGATGTTCTTCGTTGCTGAGTGAGTGTATAATGTGTATTTACCCCAAAGAAAGGTAAGAAGCACAGTGTTGTGTGTTAGCAGTTAAGGACCAGAAAATATGGGTTTTAGTGTAAATCAGGAGCTGAAGATGTAACTGAACACCCCTCTGGCACTCCCTTGTCTCTCAGTCAGCCACGTTAGGGGACAGAAAGTGACCTACATCAGAAACAGATGAGATTTTAAAAGTGAGATATCAAGACATAAAACAAGATGACATGAGAAAATGTTTTACTTGTAGTTTTCAAGGTATATAATGAAGAACTAAAAGAAGCATGCAAAAAATTAAACTTCCAAGCTAACAGAATAAGATTGCTTAGAGGTATTTTGTAAATACGAAAGGATTGAAAGAGCAACCACCTCACCTGGGGAGAAGAAAAGGGAGCCTCTACACATTACAATGGCCCACGGGTTACAATGAAGTCATTATTAAAACATGATGAAAATGGCTCCTTCATCCAAAAACAAACCAGATAATTTAATTCTTAGGACTTCTGTAAGAATTAAGTAAAAATAGACACAGGGAGCTCCTAACGTGAGCCTCATCCAGTAAGCACTGGGCTGTGGATACCAGTGCTACTGTTGCCATACAATGTAATACAGCTTCCCAATCAACTAGCAATTTAACATTGAGAGCATAGTAAAAGCCAGCACAAGTCCATGACATAATCAAAATATTGGTCCTGAAGGTACTTTCCTTTAAAAATCACTGTTTTGATATCACTTTATTTCCCAATCAATCTTTATTGATTTTTCTTGCTTTGATATCTTTGCCTTTTTAGGTCTGTGTATAAAGACACTTTATCCCTACTTATGATTCCATTAATTAGTAAGGCAACAAGAAAAACCAATTGTCTTCAAATCCTCTGATTTTAATTACTATCAAATTTAATAGATACAGTTTTAAAAGAAACCTTAGCTTCTTGCTTTTAACTCGATCATATTATTTTAAAAATATATATCTGCAATGTTCATGGTGCAAAGATTTTAAGAAGCTCTTACCAGTCTTTTGAAAGTATATTATGGTGTTAATCTGGTTGTCCAAGAAGGGCTAGGGATGCAGAGTAGCAATCTATGAACCTCAGATTCCAATAGCTACCCTTGTTGTATCATGCCCGCTATATACACGTGGTGGGTTTCTCCTATCAGCATGACTGTGTAGGAGATGGGGGGGCTTTCAAATATGTGTAAATAAGTTCTAGATGTCCCAATGACATTCAGTTAAGCAATCTGTAGGCATGAAGGAATTCAAAACACAAAAGAGCACTGTTGTGGTAGAGAGTTGGTAAAATGTTTTGTGCTAAAGATAGAATACCTTCTTTATTTCCAGAGACATTTACTGTGATCTAGAATGTATCATTTGAATTGTCTTTATTAAGACAAGCTTACTCATAAAAATGTAATATTTTCCAAAAGAATTTAGAATTTCACTTAAATTATTTAAAAAAAATAATACATGGCCTTGAAAGACTGATACAGGAAAATAGATCTAAATATATTTCTCTTCAAGACAATTTATTTAAGGGAAGAATAAGTGATTGTTAAATACGTTTAATATTTCCAATGACAATGCACCCAATATTAATATATCTCGGGGGGAAATCTATGGGCTTTTTCCATTCTTTTACAAAAAATAAAAAGAAGCCTTTAGTTGGAGCACAGCTGAGTGATATAGTCTATTTGCCTCACTAGACCATGAGTTCAACATCCTACACCAAAAAAGAAAGACAAGCAGAGAAACAATAATCACAACAAAAATTACATTCATTTTCCTAGAGTCATAAGCAGGAATTCAGCAGTCAGCTCTGCCACTGCAGACCAGTGTGACCTGGGGCAGGGGTCTCACTGCTCACTGTTCCCACCCATAACATAGATGGGCAGGGTAGTGATGCCACAGGGCTGCATCCTGATGCAAGCAAGCCCTGGGAGATGCACCTGGTCCATAGCATTCCCTTCTTGTTCTCTCTCTTGCTGGCTGTTATCAGCATTATACTTGCCATACATGTTTCACGCTCTAACAATTATCAGAAACCTACTTCTTGAGCCATTGGCTTTTTCCTGCTTTTGTAAAACTCTGTGTTGTGGATAAATTTAACCCTTTTCCTCTTCAGAAATCTTTCTCCTGAACCTGACTGACATTTCCCTCTTTGGTTTTTCTCCAGTGACCCTGCTAGGTCCCTTCCTCCTAGAGACAATGTTTACATGCCACCCGCCTGCTTCCATCTTTGGAATTCTTTCCTCCTTGAATTTGTATATTTTTCTCTCATGGTTAAAAGAGCTGGCTGAGTCTCACAGTCCACCCTGAGTTCCACATCTGCTCTGACCTCCAGGTTTCCCCGTGTGAGATTTCATCTGTGGACCTTCGAATGAACACGACAATGTAAGTGGGAGGCAGAAAGGCATGAGTTTTCAATTTTCGTCACTTTTCAAAACCTCCATTTTGTTATCTGCTGTAATAGGTCATTCATTAAAATGATGCCATAAGCTCTGTCAAATACAATGGCTGAGACAAAGTGTTCCATAGTGTCTGATACATGGAAAACATTTCATACATCTTAGATAATTAGTAATGATCTCCCATGGGACAGAACTATAGTCCTTTGACATTCAACACACATATAATTTTCCTGTAATTTCAAGGAATGTCTTGTTGCCACTTTCTGGTTTAAAACACCATGTTTTAACTTTTATATTTTCATCATATGAGACAGTAGATTAGATTTCAAGTGCAATTTGAAAACAATTATTTTAAGATGTGAATGTCACTGCCTCATTTAAAGGTTATATCTTGCAACCACCCTGATGAGTTTGTAGGGCCATGTGGTCTATTTATAACCACTGACACATGATTAGAAGCATACTTCTTTAAAATGACATGGTATGCCTGTCTTTATCTCGCCCTGCATCCTACCATCTTGAATTTGGCCGTGTTGACTAGAAGTCCAGCAACTTTTTTAGATCCTAAGGACAAAGCTTCACTCTATATATAACAGAATTTTGATTGATAGATGAGCAGAAAGAAACCACGAGAAATCTCAGAACTGATTATGCCAGAACTGTAATCATTTAATGTGAAAGAGAAATAAATTCTCTCCCTGTGGTTTTCTCTGCTGTCTATAGCCATAGCTAATCTTAAATTAATTAACAATGGTTTGATTTCTAACTGCTGTCTACTATGCAGCCTTGTGTCCAGCAAAGATAGTCTTCTCATAGCATCACCAAGTTCTTCAACTGTCTCTGCTTTATTATCTTGGCACTTCTAACACTTTCATAACTTATTCTATCATAAAAAATCATGTATGTGTGGCGGTCACTCAGTTTATGAACTGATTAAACATCTTCCTCTCATGTGAATGCACTGTAGCATGAATCTTCTGACCCACCTCACCACTAACCCACAGAGGATCACTCATCTCTTGAATTACTTAAGAAAAAGGTGTGCAAGAAACAAACAAAAGACATGTTCAGGATGCCAGCTATTTTTGAGGAGTCAATAGATACAGGTGAGAGGATGGGGTACATAGCTTACTTTTGCATTACTATAACCCAAAGGCCTAAGCAGCAGAGTTAAGGGACGAACTTAGTGCCAAATTTCAGAGAACATAGCCTCTGGTCCATGCCCCCCACACACACAGCAGAACATCATGATGATAGAAGTTTAGGCAGACAGTTGTCCATTTCATGGGAAAAAGGAAGCACAACGGAATTAACCTGAACAAGATCTAATCCCTGAACTTCCTACTTTTCACAATCTCCAATAATGCCATCATATAGAGAACAAACTGTGGGAACAGCAGCCCCAAGTTATGATATCCCTGCTCCCATTTGAGGTGCTTATCTTCAAAGAAAACATAATAGATACCCTCTGCTCCTGGAGTGGGGAAAAGGAATTTTGAGTGCATGGTGACTGTTCTTTGATCCCTGCCAGGGTCAGGTTACAGTTCCTTCGCAGCCCCCTCCTCATTTGGCACCATGGTATAA
>LOJH01018965.1:13403-29746 GCA_001685095.1 Ellobius talpinus | reverse complement strand
AACACTGCCTGGTCCATTAGTTCTAACCTCTTATTGGCTAGCTCTTACATATTGCTTTAACCCATTTCTAATAATCTGTATCGCCACTTGACTGTGGCTTACCAGAATGAGTCTAACCGGCCTCCATCTTGGAGAGGAGAGCCATGGCGTCTGCCACACTGCCTTCTACCCAGCATCCTGTTCTGTCTACTCCGCCTACCTAATTTTCTGCCCTATCAAAAAGCCAAGGCAGTTTCTTTATTTAACCAATGAAATCAGCACAAAACAGAAGACCTTCCTACATCAACTGACAGTCTGATGCCGAAGGCCACTCATCGTTTTCCCGTTCTGTGTTGCTGAAGGAGAAGACCAGGAATCTGATGTGGGTTGCTCTGTGTTTTTAGTACTGGGGAGCCTTGTATGGTGTCTTACACATTATCGCATCTAAACTGCATTTGGTTTGCAGAAACACTGTAAAGAGTGACAGCATTTGAAAGTCTGAGTTTAGAGGTACTTACAATGATGATTGTAAACAAGGATTCTCTGTCGTTGGCCAAGAGGTTTGGCCCTAAGAAGCTGTGCCTGAGATAGGGTATGAGCACTCTTTGGTGTCCCTCAGGCCGTTCTCTGGAAGGGGGATGGGCTGAGTTCTGGAGATAGAGCAGATACTGATCCCCACCATGCGCACACAGTTGACCTTCGACATCTGAGGATGTGGTGGTGTCTCTGCAGCGGCCAGTCCTCCAGTGGAGATGCATCCACAGTGTGCTCTCCCCATCCAGGGCTCTTCTGTCACAGGTCAAGTGCTCTTAGGTTGCAGAGTATGATGGAAACACTGGCATTTATTTAGTGAGTTTAGAACATTGCCTGCGGTTTCCTCATTGCCAAATTAGGATGAGAAAGAAATTTCAAAATTGAGCCACAAGTTAATATTTTCAGGTAAAAACTTCAAAATTTTGGAAATTTTATGTTCATTTTGCAGGTCTCTGTCTCTCTAATTTATAAAAGAATGGCTTTTATGCTGCCTTGAAAATATTAATGTTTCTAGAACTATTTGAGTGTGTGTGGGTAATGCATACATCTGAGTACACATGTCTGCAGGTGCATTGGCCGTGCAGGCCTGCAGAGATGCCAGAGGCCGGTGTCCTCACACTTCCATGGCTTCTCCACCTCTTCTGGGGCAGTTACCTGATTAACCTGGCACTGACCAGTTCACTAGACAAGCCCCCAGAGCTTCCTGTTGCTTCCCCTCCCAAGCCTGGGATTAGAGGTGAATAGCACCACACCTGGGTTGGTGTTGGTGTGTTTTTAACGTGGGTTCAAGCTCATGTTTTCGCAGAGTAGGCTCTCTAGTCCTGAGAAATTTCCTTTAACCTATGGATTCTAAAAAGCCTTTTAATCAGTGTTAATCAGCCCTAAGATCTTAAAGGGTCTCTATGTTAAGTTTGTTGTACAAAGCTGACATGTACAATATGCAAATTTTCTTTATATATTAAGAAGAAAATGGGCTTTTCTGCATATTGGCTATGTTGTTTAACACATTTTCTGAGTTCTTCCGGCTCCTCGTTTTTGATGATACACTTTATTGTTATGCTATATGAAAATTTAACATTGTTAGCTGCTTTAATAAACATTAAAATATTGCCTCAGAATTCTTAAGTAGTAGCTGGAGAATTCAAATCTGTTCTGCATGAAAATGCCTTTTGTATCCTGCATTCAGACCATTTCTGTAGAGCACCTGCCGTGTTAGAGCAGCTCTACTGAAGAAGCTGTGATTTAATGGATGAGAATGTCCTGCAGGTAAAATACAAAACATTTTTGTATAAACCACCTTAGAGAAAAGCGAGTTAGTGTGCTCAGAGTGGACATCCACTCTGAGGCTTAGGTACGAGGTCAGGACTCAGCTGAGACAGAAGCATGGGAGACTTGGTACATTGTAGACATTCTAGAATAAAGCAGGAGGGAGGGAGGCAGAGCAAGGGAGTGAGAGGTCAGAGGTCAGGCTGTGGACACAGCACAGGGCTTTAATGCACTGTGGAGTTAGTTGAGCCTTGGCCCTGGGAGCCACCAAAAGCCATTGAAAGGAGTCCTTGACCCAGCATACTTGGATTTTAGGAAACCCTTCTTTTGACTATGTGAGAAGGGACTGAGAGGAGCAAGATTGGAGTCAAAGGCCTCTAAGTAAGACCCAGGGATGCCCGTCCCTGGGTCTGAATGTTGCCACCCTTCATGGTTTCCAATTGCACAGCTGGCGGGGGCAGTTGAGGGAATTTGGGGTTGGACTTTGATGGTATAGATTTATGCAGCAATAGTTGCAGAAGAACTGAGAGTCAGAGTTTTTGAAGAAGTTCCTGATTGAACTTAGGAGGTATAGGTGTGAAGGTGATGGGGGAGTATGGGTGTGAAGTGATGAGAATATGGGTATGAAGTGGTGGGGGAGTATGGGTGTGAAGTGGTGGGGGAGTATGGGTGTGAAGTGATGAGAATATGGGTGTGGAGTGATGGGGAGTATGGGTGTGAAGTGGTGGGGGAGTATGGGTGTGAAGTGGGGGAGTATGGTTGTGAAGTGGTGGGGGAGTATGGGTGTGAAGTGGTGGGGAGTATGGGTGTGAAGTGGTGGGGGAGTATGGGTGTAAGAGAGATGGGAAAGGGTTAGGACACTTGGCTCTCTGGAGTGATGTGTTCCAGTGGAGAAGGGAGCACAGGGGATGAGAGGACATTTTTGTTTGGTTTTACTTTCAGGAAGTGATTGCCAATCTGCACTGAGGTGACAATGAAAGCTGAAGTAGTGTCATGGCCCCTGCTAACATCGCCACTTACCGGCTGGAGTCTGCATATTATGGATTCCTCTTAGGAACCCATCCCATGGTGTTTTCCATGAAAGCATCTCCAAGTGGGAAACTAAATACCTGCCCCAAAGTCCTTGAACTCTCTGCTGTCTTGTGAACTCTGTGTTTGCCAGATGTTAAACATGTGCAGTCAGCAGCCAGTCACAGAACACCTTAGGAAGAGGCCAGCTTGGCAAAATCCCACACTTTTGCCCTTCTGCCGAGGAGATGAAATACTGATTAATGTGTTTTAAAATTTTAAAACATAAGATTGTAATTTTAAAGACCAGATGCTCTCCCCAATAATCTCACAGAAAAATGGTAGTTACCAAAGTTAGAGATGTGTAATTGTAGCTGGGCAGTGGTGGCACACCCCTTTAGTCCCAGCACTGGAGGTACAGGTGGATCTCTTGAGTTCAAGGCAAGCTCTGGTCTGCAGAGCAAGGTCCAGGACAGCCAGGGCTACACAGAAAAACCCTGTCTTGAAAACATAAAAGAAAGAAATGAGTAGTTGAGTTTGCTCTTGTGTGCCAGGCACCTCCTGGAGGTCCCAGAATTCCTTGAGGCTGTGTGGGGAGCAGTTCAAGAAGGTGGATCCTATGCTCCATAGCGGCTGCCATGTATATCCACTTTCAGCTGTGGGTATTAGACTCTGATTTCTTCTCAGAATGGGAAGAGAACATCTAGAGGGGTGTTTTAAGATTGGTCACCTGACTTTGTATGCCTAAAACATGGTGGTGTTTGGGCCATGCTCTGTTTTCATCCAGCCACAGTCCTTAGTGCTGAGATGAGCAGCACAGGTGGGGCAAGGCAGGAGCGTCCATGCAGGTTCTGTCTCTACAGGATCCATGACTCGTTCATGAACTTCCAAACTGCCCATCCCTCTCCTGTCCTTCATCCTACTCACCACAGCTGACGCACGATTGTCAAACAGATAAATTTAGCCCAGTGCATTCTGATTGCCTCAGCTGACCGACGCTCTGGGCGTGAAGGGTCCTCTGAGTGTGCCTACACCCAGCCTTTGCTCTGAGCTTCCAGGACTCGAAGCCGCCAGCTTTGGTCATTTTCCTCACTGCCTTCAACTTTGCTTCTTGTGCTTTAGAGCGATATGTTACAGCGTCATTGTGTCCCAGGCTTTGTTCATTGATGTGTCCCCGTCTTTTGTGTCTCCCTGTCTCTTTCTTCCAAGTAGTTCTTGCCACTCCCACCCCTTGTATCCATGAGAAAGATTCAGACAGAACAGAACTTTGTTACTCAGCAGCTTGTTTAGAAGCTCACCTTCCTCATAGACACTGCTTTCACAATGACCCATGCCTTCTTACCTCAGATCCCTTATTACCCAGCAACTGATTGGAGCAGTCTCTGGGTTTGGACTCTGCCATTCATACATGGTTTCATAAGATTTCATAGTGCTGCAGATTAATTTCACTAAAATATAATGTGCTGGTGAAATAAGTTCTGATAGATTGTCCCAGCCACGCTCCCTCCTTCCTTTTGCAGTATAATTTTTAATTCTAGATTCTGTGGTGAGAGTGTGTGTCTGTATGTGTGTGTATGTTACACAGGCATTTAAGCCCAGCATTTCTACTACCACTGAGCTTATGCCCAGCCATCCTGAGCAGAGAAATTAAATTAAGTGAATAATAGCATTGGTTCATTGTGGTGTTGTTTAGTTAGGTTCACTCTTAACTGAGCAGTCATCTATTGGATACACCAAGAAAAATCTAATAGCTAGCCTAGTACCATGACACAGTTCTTATTTATTTCACTTACTGTTAGGAAACAAGGCTTTTGTTACTGAAATTATGCCAACAAAAATGTGTATTCAGAAAGAAACTGCAGGACTTTGTGCGGTCACTTACGCAGTCCTGTTTTCTGTAGATGGAGGAGGGGCCTGTGTGCTTACTGTTCATGAATGGGCTCGGCACACCTGCCATTTCCAGGTTAAATGTGTTTATTTCTGGGTGGAAAAAGACTTGATTCATCAGAAATCCACCTTTCCAAAATCAACCTCCCTCCCTCCCCCCTTCTCTCTCTCCCTCTCTCTCTGGTGAGAATAATCCTATTACTTTTGTTAGTCTAGATCAAGTGCCAGGTATCGTATGTTTGTACACACTCAGTCACACACACACACACACACACACACACACACACACACACCTTTATGGGTCCCTGTACCAATGGCTCTGTCCTCTAGCATCTGTAGTTCATGAGCCTCAACTCCCCACCTGAGGAAGCATTCCAGTGTAGGGAGAGCTCCATGCAGTCTCTTCCCAGTGTCTCGTTTAGACCTGCGAGAAGCTAGGAACATCTGAAAGGCTTCGTCCAAGAGTGCGGTTTAATTGGTTGTTAGATCCCTTGAAGTGGAGCTCCCTGTGCCCTAAAGATGATGCTTTCTAAAACTTGTCAAATAGTTAATTAGATGAATTTTTTTAGTTTTTTAGTTAAATGTTTATGAAATTTAATAAATAATTCCCTCCAGTTTTCCAGATTTTCTGCTTTTACTTCCAAGTGAAGAGAAAATGTCCTGCAATACTATTTATGCTTTTAAGAACTGTTTAATAAATATTGCAGATTGCTGCTGGATTAGGGCATTGAGTCTAGGTGTTTGACGGGGTCCTTAGGCACACTCATGGTTCCAGTATATTCTGGAAGAGTTGAGGAATGGAAGGAGAGGAGAGGACTCTCTGATGTCCATCGCTTTTC
Source organism: Ellobius talpinus (assembly GCA_001685095.1). NCBI lineage: Eukaryota > Metazoa > Chordata > Mammalia > Rodentia > Cricetidae > Ellobius > Ellobius talpinus. The sequence goes on along the minus strand of LOJH01018965.1, from coordinate 24,233 downwards.
TCAACACTGGCACCAAATCCTTGACAGAAACAATTTAGGGGATCCTTGGATCTGGCTCCAGGCTTCTGAGTGTTCAGCACATCATGGAGGACAGGGAAGTGTGGCGGCAACTTGTACACACATGAACAAGTAATTAACTGACGCTCTAAAGCCATGTGTCACCTTACTTGTCCGTGGAGGTATTCTTTGTCATGACACAGGGCAGAACTTCCTGTTGTCAGTTGTTACTACTCATTGTTAGCTTGGGGGAAGGGGGCAGCACATTGGAGAGAAACTGAATCTCTGGAGGAAACAGGGCTGTTCTGACTACAGATCAGAGCGTGGAGAATGGAGGCCTAGGCAGATATGTGACCAGGTGATGGAGTGGCCCAGGGAGGGATATAGTACAGCCTGCACAAAGGGCACTGCTCCAATGTTTAGGGCTTATGTGGTGATTCCCCGAGGTCTCTGGAAGGGCCCTACATGTGGCTTTGTTCAAAAAGAACATGTCCTGTGCATTAGTCTGTCAGGCATGAAGCTTTGTCCGCATCAAAGCACACAGTCCCCTGAAGTTACCCTGAGATGGTGCTCTGCACATCACACAGTCCGTTGAATCAGTGATGGTGTTAGTCAGCATCATTTGCTAAGAATCTGGCTGGACACCTTGCTTGTGACGGCCTTGCCCTTGCTGTTTGCATAGAGGACAAGGCAGAGAGGCTGGTTGCCCTCAGCCCAGTCCACACGCACACAGGCCATCAGCCCAGGCAGCTTGTGCTTGGCTCGGCCTCTTGAGAGAAGAATGTGATGTACAGTAGCCAGCCCATGTTCAGTGTCCCATGGAGGGTTAGGGCTTGGCCTTTCCCGGTGCGCTCTCTCTGCTAGTACTGCATCTTCTGTTGCATGTCTCAGTGTTAGGAATAAGGAGGTAACCTGGATCTTATGTGGGTGCTGGGAACTGAACCCGGGTCTTCTGGAAGAGAAACAAGCATCTTAACCATTGAATGAACTCCTTAAAACACCATGGGATTCAAATGAACATACTGCTAACTTACTGGTTATGACAAGTTTTGTTTTCTCTGCTCTTAGGTGACTTTGAATAGGGTAGAAATGATCTCCACTGCTCTCAGCATAGAGTCTAGACTTTCTGATTTTGAAAACATTTTATGTGTTTTGGCTCCAAAGCTTGGGAATTCAGCACCAGCACTTCCTGTGAGTTTGGGCAGTTATGCGTCCATCCATCTAGGTTGAGAACCCTCTTTCCTTAGTGCTCAGTCCTCTTGCAAGGGAGTAGGGGATCTCCTTTGGTGGCTAGGAAATTGCCACTTATACTACTTTAGTTCTGTGGGGTCTGTAGATTGTGATCAGTAGTAAGATCATCATAGGATGTCTATTATTTTAAAAAAAGAGCCACCAGGTGGTGTTGGTGCACACCTTTAATCCCAGCACTTGGGAGGCAGAGACAGGCGGATCTCTGTGATTTCTAGGCCAGCCTGGTCTACGGATGGAGTTTCAGGACAGCCAGGGCTACACAGAGAAACTGTCTCGAAAAAACAAAGAAAACAGACATACAAGAGTTACCCATTTTTCAGAGTTTATGATAACAGAGCACATAATATATCTTAAGTTTAATTAAAAAGCCCCTGTCTACACTTACTCTACACTATATATAAAAGAGAGTCTTGAATGCAGTCCACCTACAGAGAGGATGACAAGCAGGCTTTGTGGTTCTGTGGAAACAAGAGAAGCAAGTCTGTAAAGCAGGACTCTGACAAAATTATCTTAAAGTCGTTCCCCCACCCTTGCTGTCCCTCCTTCCCAGGTCTCACCATGTAGCACAGGCTGCCTTGGCATTTTCTCTGTGTCCTAGGCTGGACATGGACTTGTGATCTTCCTGTTTTATCCTCCCCAAGTGCTGGGATTACAGGTGTGTGTTGCCATACCTGGCTTGTATTTTAAATGTTATTCAAAACGCCAGATAAGCTGAGTACTAAGGAATTTATTACTGAAGACCTCATAGAAAGTCTGAGGGGCAGGGCAGACCCATGTTCAAGGCGAGTAGGTACATAGATGGAGAAAGGCAAAGTGACAGGATATGATGACATGCTGAGCATGAACCAGAGTTGAGGTTCCCACCTATAGTGCTGGCCAGTCAGGAGGTAGAGGCCAGTGGACCTCTTAGGCTCAGAGATTAAAGTCCAGCCTGGATAGCACAGTGGGACCTGTCTTTAAAATAAAATGGCAAATGAGTTGAAAACAAAAGAACTGAAAGGTGTCCAGTTAGAGAACAAAGCAGAAGGGAGATCGCAACTCAAACTGTCTCCTGTCCACAAAGGGGGAACTAGTTTAGTTAGTCTTGGATGGAAAGGAAAACTCTTAAGGAAGCAAAAGATGAGAAGAAATTGCTATAAAGCAGCAGCTGAGTGGGAAAAGGCAACACGATGGGGTCCTCTGTCCTGATAGAATCCTTCCATAGCCAACTGATTTCAACTAGTGCAGCCTCAGAGCCTGGAAGGAATCTACCATCCCTCTGTGAAAGTCTCTGTGCACCAAAGCACCCAGTTCTACAGTAACGCAAGCAGACTCTGAACTTCTTCCAAATACTGGGCAGCTTAGGAACCCCTTTCTTTCTATCCAGCACATTCTAAACTGCTGAAGCCTTAGTGTCCCGCAGTGACTCGTCACCCTGCCACTCACAGGAACTCCGGGTGCTTATCTTGGGAAATGCATGTTTTAGATGAAGACAGGATTGAGAGTCAGTCACTGGGTCTCAGAAGGTGCTGCCGGTTGTTGATTCTTCTGTCCCCTACTTTTGAAATTTTAGTAATGTCTCTTGCTGAGCACTCACTACTCTGGTCTGGGAGTTAGTAACAGATTTGTAGCCCTCACAACTCCACAAACATAGGTGGCATGGCGTTTCCTCAGTCACACAGATGTTGCACAGACCTATCCTGTCTTAGTTGTCACAGGGGGCAAGTGGCAGATGAAAAGTCCAGACCTGCTTGCTTGGCATTAAACGCTTATGCTTCCTGCCCAGGTTAGTTCAGGCCTTCAGCTCTTCTTTAGGAGAGGGTTACTAGACCTTCTGCTTAGCGCAAATCCCCAGTCACCCGAAGGCCTTGCCTCAGTGCTGTGAAGAGGACCTGGCTACTTCCTGGGACTGGAATAATATCCCTGAGGGTGTTGTCAGCCATAGTTCTGAACCTACAGAGAAGCTAAGGGAACAAAACCTCTTGCTGAGTAAATGCCCATGTGGATGCCACTGTCTGCTGTTCTCTGCAGGAGACAAAGTGCAGGCCTCCAAGGCCATTCTGTTGCTTCATTGGAAGGAGACAGTCTTCATAGAGCCGAAATTCTTGGGCAGGAAGAGATTGGCATCTAAAACATGTAAGTTCCCACAGTCCACGCCTTCAGATTCTGAAGATAGGCCAGTGCTGTGTGTGGTCTGCCCTGCGTGGGGGACCAGCCTCCCACTGAGACTGAACTATTGGGCTCACAGTCAGTCCTTTACTGTTTTCATACAAGTCAAGGGTGTAATTTTTTTAAGAGTTCCTGTAATCATAGATCTAGTGGTGGCAATAGGTGTGAGAAAGAAAATCTAAAATATCAACATGTTTATAACACTTGCGTGTTCAAAAGTATTTTGTATGTATTGAGTCAAATAGTATGTCTAATTAAAATTAATGCTGTTCTTGTCTTGCTAATATGTCTGTCAGAAGATCTATTATCTGTGTGGACATGTGATCTTGGGTTTGTGTTGGGCAGTGTGGATCTGGAAGGTCTGCCAACCAATTGCATGCCCGTGGCGGTGGCTCTTGACCCCACATGGAAACCACAGACCCGTGAGCTGTAAGGACGCTTCAGGCCCCGTCCCTGCTGTGCAGCGGTGATGCCGAAGCCTGAGAAAGAGGACAAGCACACGTGAACAAACACCAAATAACTGTTAACCCACCCATTGTCACCAGTCAAACCACCACTTTCTGTTGGCACAACCTTTAAAGTAAGAATTCCTCTATTAACATTCTGAGTGGGGTGAAGTATTTTGTAAAGGAAGAAAAAGCTGAGGGTGAGCCAGGGTTTGGGGTGATTCTGCTTAAAATGAGTTCCAGGCATGGGGTGACCGTGAGTGCTAACAGAAAAAGGCCAGTGAGTCTGGAGTTGGCCCCCAGGAAGGTGGCCTTTGTGTTAGATTGGATGCAGAGGTCCCCAGCTATTGGCTGGAGGAGCTGTCTTGATTCCCAGCAGGAGTTGGGCCTGTTATTTGCTGCAGACAGTGTGGGAATACTGATGGAGTCAGTCTGAGAGTTCCATTCTCAGCAGAAGTGGACTTAGGCATGTAGATTGAAAACACAGGACAGGGATTAGGGCTGCGTTTTGCTGGAGGCTAATAAAGGGCTTCCTCTAAGGGCAAGCTGCTGCCACATACCTGGCTTTGCTTGTCAACAGTGGGTTCCAGCCAACTGCAAGTGGAGGACAATTATTAGAACAGTGATAGTCTGGGGTGGGGAGTGTAAGCTTAGTTCTGGTTCCTCAAATTACCATGTATGACCTTAGGTCAGTCCCAGTCTGTTTGGTTTCCATTTTCTTCTTCCATAAAACCGGAAGGTGTGCTCTCAGGACTCGGTGTTCTCTTGAGGCTTTTGAACAGGGCTGCCGTGAGTGTGCCCGAGCAGTGATAGCTGTAGTCCCCAGAGGCCCTGTCTTTGTGAACCATGCAGCGCAGAGGTAGACCATGCCTCTCCAGCATCCTCACTCCCCAGTGTTCACTTGGCAGAGTGATGGTGAGGAAAGCATTGAGTGCTTGGACTCCCGGCATCCTGAAGTGATGTAAGATCTTAGTTGCGGGTGGTGTCATTTAGGAATTCTAGATTACTAGCACTTCTTTACATTTTACTTTGTTTGGTAATCAAAAGGAATTGACCAGGTTAGCTGTATGGAGCACAGGATCTGTTGTGGGATGAGAACGTGTGTCTCTGGCCTAGTGAGCTTGATCTCCAGTCCTATTAAATACCACACAAAGGCTGGGCCGGCTGCTCCGCAGGTACAGTCGTGTTGGAACAGTCTCATGGACTTTTACTTTTTTTCTGAGCTGCCTAGAATGGATTGCACCATAGCCAAATTAGGTGTCAGCACAAAGGGAATTCAGTGGCAGACCTGAACGGAATAGAAGTGACAGGTGAGAGTCAGTTAAAGGAGCTGCAGGTTCTGTTGAGGAGCACAGGCCAGCGCTGTGGGGATCTTGTGCTCTGTGCCTTACTGCAGATCAATGCTTTGACTTTGTGTATTGCTAATGTACACGCACACAGCCTTTGGGCATCCTGAAATTTTTGATGGCATTATTAAATATTTGAATGTTTGCTAGGATTTTTTTGTTTTGTTTTTTGGTTTTTGTTTTGGTGGCTCAGCACATACATCATTTCTTTGGGGGACAAAAAAAGGGTATGAAACTTGTTTAAAAACGAGCTTTTCATTTTCCACTGGTAAGTCCCAAAGAACGCCACTGAGAGAACGTGTGGCTAAGACTCTGCAAGCCATGTACTGTTGCCTGTTGAACTAGAGAGATGTCAATAGTCCAGCAGTGTTGTCAGCATCCTGTGCTCACTATGGGAAAAGCTAGTGGTGACATTATTTCTGCTGACTCGTCTCTTTTGGTTCTTCCCAGTCTTGCTTCTCCGCTGTTGAATGTGTGGACTAAACTGGTGTTCTTGATGTAATTCTCCTCCTTGAAAAGATGACTAAACTCAGCCTGCATTGTTTTCGCAGAAGGCTGATGCCTAGGGTTCATAAATTAGCAATTTTATGAGTATTAAAATGAGAGTAGGTATGCTGTGAATCTCTTAATAACTTCGCTCCTAGGTGACTGCTAACCTACACTTAAGTGACTTGAAACTTACCTGTGGTTACATTGCAGCTACTGTTAGCTTGGTAGGGGTGAAAAAGCTCAATATGTGGTTGTCATGGGCAGGGCAGTATAAGGTAATGCTGGCTGCACACAAAACACTGTCAGTGTTTTGAAAGAAGGTGATCATCTGAATTCTGAATTTGAGGGCACACATTCATTTTCAGTTAAATATAAACCTTTAGATTGGCATCAAAACTAGAACACTTAAGTCTTCTGTAAAAACCAGTATTGAGTCACACATACAGTTTATTACATTTGCTCAATAGAATTTATTGACAACCTTCCATACACTAAACTCTATGCAGATTGTTATATTATGTCAGGAATAAAAAAGATGAATAGCAACATACACTGTCCTCTGTCTTTTAGGGACAAATAGGCTAACATTGAAAACAATCAGATAACCATAACTCAGAATTTTGTAAACTAGCTGCCTAATTGGACTGGGATAAAAGACAGGTGGCATTCGATGCCACATGCTTCTCTTCACACAATGCCGGGCATGAGCTGTAGGTACTTGGGAAGTAATTTAGAATTGATGAGAACCAGAACTGAAGAAGAGACGTGGAGGAGAGTGAACAGTTCCCCACCACAGCAGCAAAGTGAAGTTCCTTCTCAGGAAGACTGGTGAATAGTCGCTAAGGGACAGACAGGGCAGAGGTGGGCGAGAGAGCCTTAGGGATCGAGGGGGAGAGTTAGCCCCTTTTAACTTAGAGGTTTGGAGGCATAGCTCAGGAAAGTATTCTGTATGCAGTTGAAAAGGTCTGGTCAGTCCTGGCGCTTCAGGGGATGAAATGGAGATAAAGTTTGGGATTTAGTACACTCTTTGCCATTTTAAAGCCGATGGTGTGAGTGAGAGTGTGCAAGGAAGCTGATGTCTGTGAGATCTGGGGAAGATAAAGATTCCCCATGATGGCTGAGGAGTCTGCCTGGGGGTTTACAGCTTTTGAGCAGACTTTCCACCACTGAGTATGCACGCAGTCTGCTTATAATCCCTGTGCATATATCTATGTGTGTTTTAATTTTAAATGAATGTAAATTAATGGATGTATGATAGTTTCATGTGTGTCATTATGTTTGATTCTCAGTTGTCTCCCTTCCCCATTGTCCTCTCTCATGTAATCTGCCCCCATGTCCTTCCTCCCCCAGACAGTCCTCCTTTAGTCTTCCTTACTATATTGTAAGATTCCTTTCCTCTCATTGCCCCTTTTTAGTTCCGTGGCTTACACACAAATACACAGACATATATGCAACTTTAAATACAGTTCTGCATGTAAGAGAAAAAATAATGGACATTCCTGACATTGATGATACTATTCTGAAGGAGACCCACCGTCCTTACAGTAAGGCTCCCAACTCCTATTTTCCTTGGGGTAGGGTAGTTTGTTGCTCAAGGGAAAAGTGCCCGAGACTGTCATTTTGTTCTGCCCTCCCTGTGCAGGTTGTGGCAGATACACAAGTACTTGTAACTCACTCCCCTCTGTAGATGCTTCCCCAGCTCTGAAGTGAGTCGTGTGTCTTCAGCAGGCTTCTCAACAGAACATAATCACCGAGTATCCAGACTAACTGACAGAGCTCATGGGCTGAAGACTGGGAAACTTTTCTGTTGAAACAAATGGAAACTTTTTGTGTTTGGGTTGAGAGAGGTTGCTCTTTCAGGTTTGTTAAGAGATACAAAAGTAAGTTAGGTACTATAGCCCGCCTGGTCTCCAATGCCATCACGTTGTAATTGGTTGCTCTTTTTATGTTATTATAGACATATCTGTCTTGATCCTTACATATCTCCCTCTGATACCTTGTGCTTGATTTCCATATTAATGAGATGACTGATATCCTTATGTATCTTGATGTTTCTATTTTTGAAAAGTATTTCAGTATGAATTTAAACTTGAATACCCAATCCCAAACAATTGGTTGGGTGTTTTGTTTTCAGTTGTTAGGCTTCTCCTGTATGGCTATTGGACATTTGACTGTCGCTAGTCCAAACTGAGATGCACAAACAAGTACAGATCCACACTGGATCATGAAAACACTGCACAGACAAAAGATGAACACATTCAGAAAGTTTGAAATGAATACATGTTAAAATAATATTTTGAGCATACTGGGCCAAATAATAAATGTTAAAATTAATTCCTCTTGTTTTCGTTTTAATACGGAACTCCTCACCAATTTTCTTGGTGTCTTTGTATGGGGCTTTGTTCATCTTCTCTATATGGTTCAGTTTTGGCACCTGTGTGGCTGAAATGAGCTTTTTTTACTCTTTCATTTTTCTTGATTAGGCTACTAGAATATGGTATAACATCTATGTAATTGTATTATATTTCTTTCAGACAACATTGCTCTAAAGAATTTTATGTGAACTACTCTGCACCCTGCCTAAATTTAGTTGCCCCTGCTTGTGGGCCTGTTTTCCCCTGGTGGATCTAATTGGAAGCTCCTCTGCCCTGTGCAATGCGGCAGTGACTCTGGGTCGTTTAAAGCCATTTCTCTTGATGGAGAGTCTTGCAACTGGCAGAATGGGTAATTGATTGACACTTTTTTGGCTATTCAAATGGCAATACTCCAGTCAGTAAATATCTATTTAGGGGAAAATAATATTTTTGCTAGTTTGTTTAGGTTGCAGTTTCTTTTAACAACAACAAATTAATTTTGTAGAATATGTGTTCACCTCCTCCTTTGTTCCTCAACAGAGTTCGGTAGTCAGTTGAATAGTATCTAATTTTAGGAAATTGTCTAGAAGCAAGTTGGTCACTGCTATGTTGGTCATGTCGTACTGTTAAAATGGCACAGACATTAAGTCCATGGACATGTGAACGACTGTTCTCAGCCTTGGGGTGGCTCCTGAGGGTGTAGGTCGGTTATCTGGAAACACAGCTCTATCAGTCTTCTTCAAGAACAAACCGGTGGGAGTTGAGAGACCTGCACATCAGAGGGTGACTTTTGATGCACTCAGAAGTTAGGAGTAAAGCCAGCTCTGCTTCTGCTGTGGCCCAGATGTTTAGCTCCTCAACTGTACTGAAATGGAAACTGAGTTTGATAAAAAAAAAAAAGGGGGGGGAAATGCTCAAAAGCAATTTGTAACCTTCTTTTTCTGATGAAGAGAACTAATTTCTAGAGATACTGCAGTACAGCTCTAGGTGAGTGGTTACTTCTCACATGTTCGAGGGTCATCCTCAGGCCTCAGCCTCCCTCTGCCCTGATGAGATTACCAGTGCATTGCTGGGGTGCGAGAATTTCTGGTTCCCAGATCTTCCACATTTTCAGGGTGTTCAGTAGATAGAGTCATCTTTTGGGCACTGCTAGAGGCTCTGCAGGTGGTGGACTGTACTTAACATATGCAATGTCCTGACTTCATGGCACTAGTGGGGATACATGTGTGTACATGCATGGTTATGTATGAAATGGACATGCTGCAGTTCAGTCCAGGACTATACACATTCTAACAGTGGGGAACAGGGAAGCCTTGGAAGCTTTCAAAGGGCAGCATCAGAGAGAAAGTGAAGGGGCCTGATAAAGGGTGAAAAACAATAGTTGCTTTACCACACAGGTCACCAGAGAGGGTGATTACCATCCATTAATGAGTTCAGGGGAATGAAACCGCTTGGCATATTAGGAACAGACTCCCCTGGCCCTTTAACCCAAACGAAGGAGTTCATACTCAGACCTGGCATTGCGAGTGGAACGACAAACTAAAATTCATGTTTCCAGGGATAACACAGGCACCATGCGAAGTGGATGGGAAGTCCAGTGCGGTTTCAGCTGTTGTATATTGGAGAGAGAATGATCTCCCCAAGGCACTGGAAGAGAACCAGGCTGGAATGGATTTAGGAAATAGATGCGGGGGACTGATTTGGTCCCAGATAACACTCAGTAAGCTCCTCGAATTCACCCAGCAGCCACGACATTGCTGTCACTATCCATGTGCAGACAGGAGGCCGGATGCTAAGGACCTGGCTTAGGAACACAAAGCCAGTATTTGAAGGAGTTAAATTAAATCCCATACTCTTAATCCAAGGGGATGAGAAACAGTTGTGAAATTTACAGCCTAGTGGCTTTTGCCTCAGTCTAGGGAGGAAGAAGCCATTCTCTATTGTTGCCACTCGCTGGGACTCTGTTAGGTTCTACCCCTTCTCTGAGTGCTTTCCTCAGTTAGCCCAGTCATCTCCCCCTCAGCAGTTACCCATGACTATTGTTTAGTTTCCCACCTTAGCTGTGTTCACATGGGTGTTTACCGATCAGTTGGCCGTCGTCTTGGCCGCACCACAATGTGGAACATGGTCATTACTTGAGCATGGTGTTCTCTGGCCAGTACAGGGAAGTCTGGTGACATCATGACAACTGTCTTACCTCACTGAAGCCAGAAACATCTGAAAAAATCTCTAAACCCACTCTGTCTCTGCAAAGAATGAATAGTACAAACTGGTACCATTTGGAGGACTAGAAAGGAATAAAAGGATATAGGGCTAGCGGCAAAGTAAATGTCAGGCAAAAAGTAAACTTTTTGTAAAAAAATAGCTTTTAACCAAGTATTAAGTGGTTGTGGTTTTAAAAACTTTGAAATAAAGTTCAAGAGCATTTACTAAGGCATATTTCCATGAAAATTATCAGCAGGAAGACAAACAAGGTGGAAATTCTGAACACACACTGATGACTTGGCCAAGAGTCAATTTGTGTAATTGTTGATTTTAGGTATATTTACTGAGTATTATCACAGATCCTAACATTTCGAGTGTGAAATGATTTGATTCTTAGCATGTCAGCATGTGTGTTTGCCTTTGATCCTGCTGCTACTGCACAGAGTAGATAGACCTGAATGAGAAATAACACATGGCAGTGCTTAGGTGAGCCTTGTCAGCCTGACAACAACAGTAACAGGACTTAAAACCACATATTAATTTCTTTTTAATATTTATTTATTTATTATGTATACAATATTCTGTCTGTGTGTA
>LOJH01018965.1:0-13327 GCA_001685095.1 Ellobius talpinus | reverse complement strand
TTGGAAGAGCAGGCAATGCTCTTAACCTCTGAGCCATCTCTCCAGCCCCAACATATTAATTTCTTTAAGCATGTTTCTGTAACTTTACTCCTTAAATTCTTAAGTTCCATGTAGCACCTGTTTATAACATCAAATATTAATGGCGAGTGAATTTGTGATTCTCTTTTGCTGAATTCCTAGATTACTTTTCTTCCAAAAAGTAATGACTTGGGATTTGTGAGTGTACATGCCAAATTCTACATAACCCAAATGGGGTTGTTTGCAGAATTTGACCATTCAGGGCCTGGCCTGGATCCCTGGGCCTTGCCTGCATTCCTCATGGCAGCCCTGGAAGCCTGGCTGCTGGACACCCTAAGTCCCACTGGCTGTTTTCACGTCCCCTACACTGGTAACACGTGTGCGTGGGTTTCCTTTGTTTCCCGAGCCCCAGAGTCCACAGTTCTCAGGCCAGTGAGTGACTGGGCACTCCTCCAGGGAGAAAGTGCAGAGCGCACAGGCCAACTGCGCAGACTCTGCTGAACCCCCAGTGTCTGCAGGCTGGGCTCCCGGCAGGCACCGCGGCGGGAGGCCCCACCCCGAGCGCTCTCCCCAAGTTTCTGCTGACACAGCTTGCAAGGCCGAAACCCTCGCCCTAGCCCTGTTCCCGCGCCTTCCTGGTGTGCCAAGGGCTCAGCGTTTCCCTTTTTCGCTGCAAGCCCCGTCCGCCCCCCAGGGAATGGCCCTCTCCATCAGAGCGGGACTGGTTGAGACTTGCTTTGCCTGAAGAAGCAGAATTGCTGACCCCGAAACCCAAAGACTCCGGAAGGACCCAGCTGGGGCCCCTTGTGGGAGGGGCCACGGGGTGGCAGGAAGACCTATGGCCGTTGGGGGCGGGGCCGTCAGGGTGGAACTGCGGGGCGGGGCGGCTTCGGGAGGCGGGTACTGCTCAGGGGTGGGCTGGGTGGCTGGAGGAGTGGGCGGGGCCGGAGATGGGCGGGGCCGATGTTTGAGCCCCTAGTTTCTGAGGCTTGGAGCCTGGCTACACATTTCTGCAGTAAACTATATTAGAGTCATGTACAAGGTTCCTTGACGGGAAAACAAATTCATAGCATTTTTTAAACTTAGGAAAAGTCTAAGCTTTTGTAGAGTTTCATCTCCTGTCTGTACCTCCTTCAAAGTTTTAAAAAATTTTACTTGATTAATTAATGATAATGGGTATAGGTCAGTGCACTACCTGTGCCCTCAGAGGCCGGAAGAGGGCATCATCAGATCCCCTGAAACCAAAGTTCCAGATGGTTGTGAGCTGAGAACTGCACCTTCCTCTCACAGAGCAGCAGTGTGGCTTAACCACTAAGCCACCCTTTCAGTTATTAGCCGCTAAGAAGGTTTTGTGGGGGATACTTCCCTGGAGACGAATGGCTGCTTTCTCTTGAAGACCTAGGGTTCGCTCACTGGCTGCTCTCTTCACTCATCTTCCAGGCGTTTTAAGTAGGGTATTGAAGTGTTGTGACCCTGGGCTTTCCAGCCACATACACACCACGTGCGGTAGATTAATGAGCATACGTATACTGCAACTAGGAGTGATCGGCTATGACTTCTGGTTTATAAGTTGTTTTCATTGCGATCTGTGGCCTGAATGAGTTTTAAAGTCTGCACACTGTTGCTTCTATGATAAGAGTATTAATCATCATTAACACGAAGTGTATTTCTGATCACATCAACTTAATTCTGGAAATTTATTTGAAGCTCTTTGAAAGTGTTGTAAAGTTTGTTACAAAAGTTGCTGAGATAGAATCTGAGTAGGGACTGTTTCTTATGTACAAAGTATTTTTATACAACTGTGTTGATGATATGTATGCAAATGATATTCTATGAGAAATAATTATAGTATGGGCATTGCTAACCTTGCACATTGCTTCTTGCTTCTGACACTTGGCAGTTAAAGTTTAAACTAAATTAAATCAAAATTATTTGGATATTTTGTAAAAAGACATGAGTTGTACACCATAGTATACTACTACACTGCATCTCCCTTTTTAGAAAAACAAAGGTATTTGTGTGTGTGCATCTGCTGTTTATGTGCACCACATGAAGGCAAGAGCCACAGAGACCCTGAAGAGGGTGTCATATTTCCTGAAACCAGAGTTACAGGGATTGTGAGCCACTGTGTGGGGAACTAGAAAGCCAGGTGGTCTCCTTGTAAGAACAGTAAGTGTTCTTAACAGCTGACTCACTTCCAGCCCCTGTGCATGCTCTCCATTGTGTGTGTGTGTGTGTGTGTGTGTGTGTGTGTAGGTAGCTAATTTTCCTTTCTGTTGTGGGTGCATGAGGAAAACATTGGGTGTCTTCTTCAGTGTCTTTCCACCTTAGTTTTTGAGACCCACTAAATGTGAGCTCCTTCCCTGGGGATTTTCCTGTCTCCAGGTGTTGGAAGGATAGCCCAGCCACCAACCTGGTTGTGCATGGCTGCTGTGTTTCTAACTCAGGGCCTCATGGTTGTTTAACCATCATTTTACCAACTAAGCCACATCCCCAGCCCCTTTTTAGGTTTTGAGTTTGTATAATGGTCGTTAAGCTGATGGAGGTCAATAAGTTCTGGGTCGACAGGCTTTTAAATCCTTGGCTTTGTGGATAATGAGTTGGTAGAAAGACTTCATTTTCTTTGCATCTCAGGAGGGACATGTGTAATTAGAAAAGAAAGCAGAACAAATTCTTTCAGATAAACTGATGCAGTTTGTAACAGTGTAACATGAATTTAATAAAAACATTTTCCCTCTTATTCCACCTGCTTTTACTTTTACATTGAACTCATTGATGAAAATTGTCCAGAAACTATTAATGTTATATGGGACATCCTAGACTTTAAGTCCTAACTCGAAGAGATATCTGTTGGGGATATTTTAATCACTACTATCTCCAAGAGCAATTTCTGTGTATATTTGCTTATAGCAGATTCTAAAGATAGATTAATATATTTGCCCCACTAATATCACAGTGAGTTTGGAATTCTTGTGCTTCTGTGGTTCCTTTAATTAAACCTAAAATCTTGGAAGCAATATGAAACATGAATAATTTGACCTGCTTTCCATTTAAAGTATAGATCGCTGTCTCAGATTATTTATACTTTCAATTTTGATCTCTTTCCCCATTTTTAAATAATGGCTTTATATTAGTAATAGTTGATTCCCTCCTCTTTACGTGTGGCATTGAGCTCACATTTCATATGCAATTTCTCTGCCTGTGCAGGCATGTCACTGAACTTGAGGGTGTCTTTTTGCATGCCACTTGGCTTGGGCTCTACTGAAGGGCTCCTCTGTGGTTTGCTTTTTCACCCTCCCTACCAAGCAATCCATGATGGGCAGTTGCGCTGCGCCAGTGTTCACCGAAAACACTGCTGCTTGGTAAAATGTGATACAAATGATCGTTACTGCCAAGTGGCCAGTTTCTTTCTGTGTTTGTTATATATTGTTTATTTCAGAAAGCTCACTTGTACCTCAAAGGCCATAAAGAATGTGTTTGAACGAAATCGAGGCTCCTTAATTTAGAAGTGCTGACAGAGGTGCTTTGGTATAACACATCTCCGTGTTCTACCTGAGATGGCTTTCTCTATGGAAAGGCAGCAGGGCACCGCCTGCCAAGCAGGTGCAGGTAGAGTTCTGTGTTTGAAGACTTGACTTGTGGGACCTGACCTGCAGACTGAGTGATGTGTCCTGGCACAAGCAGGAAGAGTTGGGTTGTGTAATGTTTTCATATCTACTCTTGAGCATGCGGTTTTGACTTCAGTGAGGGCTGTAGTTGTGTGTGTCTCCTAGTGGTTGATTTGCTGGTTTCCATGTGTAAATTTATTCAGTTGTGAAAAATTACAAAGCAGCTTGGAGCAGATTGGCTTTTTAGTGTGCAAGAAGCTCTGAGTTCAATTCTGGGCACGAGAAAAAAATGATAAATCATTTTTTAGACGAATGTTTCTTTTCTAATTTCAGAAAACAACCTGTAGACATTTCTGTCTGAGCCAAATACATTTAAAAGCCCCAGTCTTCTCTGCAAAGTACAGCAATTTCCAATTCATAGAGAAATTTCTAGAAATTATTTGCTGAATTATTGTTTGTTTTTGGAAAGAACCTTTACTTACCTAGAACTCACTGTGTAGTCAGTCCTCAGACTGGTCTCTGCTCGGGGTCCTCCTGCCCAGCTTCCTAGGTGCTAGGGTTGGAGGTATGTGCCACCAGCCTGCGTGAAAGTTTTAACCCAGTTCTAGAACTCTGTCAAGATGGTAGCGAAAGGTGCCGTACAACCAACAGTAAGGGTGTTTGGAGGATGTAACTCCACTGTGGATATAATCTTATGCATACATTTGGGAAAGAGGAGTGTGAATTGCTGTTTTATGAACTGAAAGCAGTCATATGTAAAGAATAGTATTCACGGAGGGCATCAGCACAATCATAACAGGACATTTTGTTATCTCAGAAAGCTTCCTTCATGCCACCCATCGTCTACCCCCTCTCCATGCCCAGCTCCTGACGGCCTCAACACCATCCTTGCTCTGGAGCCTTGCGTTTTCTAGAATACCGTGAATGGAATCACACAGTGGCGACCCTTTCAGCCAGCTTCCTTACTCCGGATAATGGGGTTGAAGTTCACCGATGGTGTTGCTTATTATTAAAGCCAACTCCTTCTTACTGGTGGGTAGCTTTTTATGTACTGATATGGCCTGTAGTTTTGTTTATTTCTGTTCAACAGTTGAGGGATGTTTGGCATCTTTCCAGTTTTTGTCAGTCAGAAATGAGTAACAAATTTCCATGTGCAAATGATTTGCTGAAACAGATAATTTCCTTTGTGAAGAGAAACAGTTCTCTTCTTTAACTCCTGGGCATTCTGGTCATGGGTTTAGGCAAACTTTTTCTTTGCTAAGTCCAATCATCTCCACTGATTCCTAGCCCATTGGGTAACTTCCAGGATCCCCTGTGGATGCCCAAGGCCACAGGTTCTCCTCTGGTGACCTGCTATCAGAGACGTGACTAAGCAGTGTCTGTTGGGCAGGGGCGGTATATAGCATGGGCCACCTGACCCTTAAAGTGCTATGTCACAGACTTAACAGGGCCACAGTAAGATTCACACTACTCAAAATGGTGTGTAGCTTCAAACTTAGGAACGGGCTGTTTCTGGAATTTCCCGTTTTATGCATTTTGTTGGGATCACAGTTGAAACACGGATAATAAAGGGAACTGTTTCAGGTGCTTTGTTCCTCAAGGGAACACTGTGCTCACAGAATTAGAGGAGTGACCTTGTTATTTAATGTCAGGATGTGTCCCCTTGATGTGAAGCAGCTGCAGATCAGGGCATGTGCACTTCCAAGTTCTGCTCTAACAGCAGCACTGCTGCTTCCTCTCGGGGCTGCCCGTCTGCTCGTCACTGCCACTGAGAGCTGAGCCCCGGGAACCCCCAGACCCTCCCTTCTTCAGAGAGCAAATCTATGTTATTATACATATTATTATAGAATATTTGTGAAGTTTGTGAAGTTTGAAGAGTGTGAAAATAAATCGCAAAGCATGTTCATGTCGTTGTTACTTAGTTTTGAAGGTTTCCTCTTCTTCCTGCGTTACCGTTTTTGTGGATGATGTACTTGTTACCTGATGGGGAGCCCAGTGGAATAGTGTGGCCTGCTCCCGGGCAGTTGCCTTGACCATTTCCTTCTCTGACTTGACCCCCTCTGATGTCCCGCAGTGGGGCTGCGTCTCCTTTACACACACTTGTGTTTTGCTTTTTTACTAGGGGGGTGCCCTTAGCAAATAAGACTATATTAAACAATATAAAATGTTAAAGAAGCAAGTGGGTGACAGGATTAGCATGGAAGCTGGGTGGGGCTCAGACCTGGGAGAAAGACAAACAAGCTTTATATGTGTATCTCCATCCGTCCTTCTCCGGAAAACTCTTTCTTAGCTTTGTAGTTGTTGGCTTGCCTAATCACACAGGTCCTTCGGAGAAACTTCACTAAAAGAAGAATCCTCTGCAGCACAAAGGGTGACACTCAAACAGTTGCATGCAGGCATACCTCATCTTCCTTTGCTCCTGACTGTCTTCCTTCCAGACCTATAACCGAGACTGTGCCACGCAGTTTAGTTTAGGCTTCAGAGGGCCTAGGTGTTCTATGATCCGTGATGGTGAGACTCCGCCAGTGTGTTCAAGTCTCACCCATTTCCATAGAACTATTTTAAAGTTTTTCTCCTTTGTTCTTCCTCTTTCTTCCATCCAGGTGGCAGGATCTGGGAGAGGGCAGCAGCAGAGAAACGCCACTCGGTCACAACACTAGGGGCATGGCTGAGCAGTAATCCCAACTCATTTGTTCATATAAAGATGACTGTGTTTTTAAAACACCCCCCGGTCTTCTTGGGATCAGGTCATCTGTCCTGCCTTTTCGTGGCATTTTGAGGTCACTGTGGCTTGTCCGTGTACAGTGTCATCTCTTCCTATATGACCTTATATCAGTTTCAGTCTCTGCTAGGTAGGCAGAATCGGGGGATGATTAGATATATCTACATTTTCATCTTTTAGTACTTTAGTTCATATATATATTTTCATGTGTAATATGAAATTCATAATACATATTTATATTTTTTCAAAATATAAAATTTTTTATGAAATGTAATTGGAATTTATTTGCTGCCTTCTGTTTTAAGATCCTAACCCTAACCCATAACTCCAGCCCTACATATAAAAGGCTGAGTAGACAGAATCTCTGCCTAAAACAGCACTGCAGTTGAAGCAAAGTAGGGCATACACAGATGAGCATTTAGAGAAAGACCAAACACCGTTTCAGCCTTGGTAGAATTTGTCATCACCATTCAGCACGCTGCGTGGCCCAGGACCCTTCCCTGCTCATTATCTGTTTGGCTTCTTCAGAACAGGACTTGTAAATAAGTATGAAAAGTTTCAGTATACAGTGGATGTAACGTGAAGGATACAGGATGGCAGCCAAGCAGATGTGACATAGCGCATAAACACTGGTGTCTTCTGTGCATGGCGTCACCCGCTGTAGTGCATCTTAGAACCATCTGCATGGAAAGCACTTCTTTAAAAGTGTTTCTAAAATTTTATTTGAAAATCTAGATGATTTATAAACACATGTGCTGGGAAAAACCAAATGAAGTTATGAACACATGCATCTGTTTTGGTCTATGTTTTTCCTGATGCCACAGCTCTACTTCTTGATAAGCCCCAGCGGTGTGGAGATGACTTGTAAACGTGTGGTTTTCTTTCTGGTGTGGAGTTATGCATGTGTCTGGGCTTGCACACATACTGCTCACATAACTAGGAAGGTTGCTCTGGGTCAGAGAGAACATTTATGGGGGAGGTATGTTACACCACTGGCCAGCTGTGGCCTGCAGTATGAGTGGAATTGCCTCCCAGTCCCCATGGAGGCAACCAGCCAAACTGCAAAGCGCAGGTTCACTTTGTCCGTGTATGAGAAGGTTGTGGTCTCTATGCAGCTTCAGTAAAATCTCAGTTCTAATCTCACTTTGCTCATTGCACATCTAGAAGAACTTCTGCAACAGAACAGAAAATACCTGTCTTTGAGTGGCATGCTTTCTTCCTTGCTACCAGTTTTCAAGACTTAGCTCTCTTAAAAGAATTTAAAACCTACTCTTGACTAGAGAGACAAATGCATTAGATGTGTACACACCGTCAGTAAAGGCAGCCAGACTGGGGTTTGCCTTAGTTTACACTAGTGTGTAACTCGGGAGTATATCACATGCAAATGCTGCATGTGACTTTAACCTTTATGTTATACGTGTGCCTGCATCGTAAGGAGCCTTGACAAACTAGGCTCACACATGTGTCTGCATCCTATTCTCTGTACTATGGTCATCGCATTCATTCACCCACACGTTCCTGCTCAGTAGTTAATTACTGACTTCTCACTGACCTTGACACTCGTTCCAGGTGATGGTGAGACGATAGGCCAGGCTCTGGTTCTTGTGGAAAGAGACAGTACATGAATAAAAGGAAATCCTCGAGTAGTAGAACAAGGAGAAGCTGACTGATGATGCGTGGGCAAGCATTTAGATGTTCTGTCAGCAGTGTTTGAGGAAGAGGCCCCAGGTGAGGAGTGCAGTCTGGGGGAGCTGGAAGAAAGCCATGGTGACTAAGCACCGCAATGAAGTTTTGCACTCTGACCATTTATTGAGGTTCTGCTAGGCAGTTCCAGGTTCTGCTAGGTTTTCTCTCCCTTCTTCCAATAGCCACTGATGGGCAAGACAGTGGCCTTGCTTCTCAGGGTTGACTAGCCCTTAGCTAAGGAAGTGTGGCATTAGTCTCTCCCTCTCCCATAAGCCCGTCTAGACTCACCCCAGAAAATGATCTAGGTGTTTGTTGCCTCTTGGTCCCTAGACTGAAGCACAGCACAGTGTTACTGCCCCTGCTCTGCTTTGTTGATTCAGGTACATCATACGCCTGGGTCATATTGAGTAGTCACCTTGCTCACTGCTGACATTTTCTGCACACTCAGCATACCGAGTGGTTTCTGGTTCCTTTTCCTGCTTCAGGAACCAAGACCAAAGTTTCCTTAAGCATTTAGAGAAGTAATTACATAGGCACATGGCTGCAGTGCTGGCAGCCTCTGTAAGCTCAACAGCCAGGTGCATGGCAGACAGCATCCTGGGGCTCACAGGCACAAGTGCGCCACTTGTAAATAAGGAAATTCTCATATTGCCTATTTGTGAAAGATGTTACTCGGTGTCACATATAGCCAATGATTTTTGGCAGCATACATGTATTATTTGTTACCATTTGTTTTTTGCAGATTTAAAATATATTCAGGGAGTAGACATTCTAATGACACACACTATGTGGGCAATTGTGTTTTTCTTTTACCAGCTAACCAAGCAACTGAGCAGTTGTGATCAAGTTCACATCCTTGAATTGCATTTGGGCTCTATGTGCTACAAGGAGAAAGCGGAGAATTAGTAGATGAAAGAGGAACGCCAGCAAAGGTTTCTGGTTTTGTGTGCTAACTTTTTTATGGTTTATAAAATTCAAAGGCTAGTAACATCTGATAATGAGCTGATGTGATCAATACAACTTGCTAAAAGTGAGACATTGAACCCAGTGTGAGCTGTTGGTATTTGTATTGTTGGGGTGGCATAGAGAGAGGTGGGGTAGAGAATAAATTAGCTTGCACTTTGAATTGTCTAAAATCCCGAGACATATTTGAGAGAGCAGTTTATGTACTGGCATTTGCTTTTCCTTAATGTAGATAAAAATACTATCAGTGATTTCACTTGGTGTATTGGCCTTTTGGGTCCAGCCAACTACGACATAGAAAATACTATAAATAGAAATATATTTTGTTTCTTTGGACACAAGTACAGGTCAAAATTGTCCTTTGTAAGGAGTATTTAAGTTACTTACTAAGACCTTGCTGTTCTTTGTGGGAAGCGCTGTTGTGTCTGAGAAACCTGGACCCATTTTCCCTTGGGTTGAATAGCAGGTCACTTGGGTAATTTTGCCTTTCCCATCTCAGCCTAGAATTAGAGACAAAAACTATATCATTTTAATATTTAATTATGCCAAAGATACAGTATCTCTAATCCTTGGAGAAAATAATAGATTATTCTTCATCATGGTTATTCAGATGGAAAATTAGGCCTGGCTCATTCCTTCCCCTTGTTATTTTGAAATAAAGGCAGATGGATCAAACATTTAAATGTAAAAAAGTAAAGTCAAACATTAAGAGAAAACCAGTGTTAAACGGTTTGAAGCTCAAAGGAGAGACTTTCTGGTGTGACACAAGAGTCCCACAAAGTGTGGAGGAATCTAAAATGTCTGGGTTCTGATTTCAGCTCTGTTTTGAAGTTCACTGCAGTGAATGCATTTCTCCATGTTAGAGTTCTTGAAAATGGAGTTTCTCAGTTTTGTAGTACTGTCTAGTGTTAACATGCCGTACTCTATATAATTACATCCTAATTTTGTGTGCGTTTTCTAATTTGATATTACATTAACTAATGATGCATTTTCCATGCTCAATAGGTAAGCAGTGTGTCACAAATTCTTTCCATAAAGGGATATCTCTGACAGACAGATTTCCAGGTGGGCGTGGCTATGCTTGAAGATACTACACTGTACAGTTGTAGGCTCTTGAGTTTTGTTTTTGTTGCTGTTGTAGGGACTGTTTGTTTTTTACCCACCTCCAAGTGTTCAGGAATCTACTCCACACATACAAGTGCTGGCCTGCTGCAACGTCATTCATTGGATTATTAATGATATCCAATGACTGTTAATGTCATTGTCTTATTTTATCCAATTACTTTTAATTAAACAAGATCTCCTATAGTAAAGAAATAACTCTTCATTGTAAAACAATATACAATGAAGAATAAGTTGCTGTGCCTGAAGGCAGTTATCGATGCCACCCCCCAATTCTCAGGGGTGTTGTACACAGTACACAGATGACCCAGCCATTGTTCATATACATATGCTACGTCTGTTCTTGTTTCTTCTGTGTGCGTGGTAGAACATTACAGAAAACTTATGTTATTTGCACAACTAGGTTTTCTTTATCTGTTTTTATTATTGATATTCTTTTTTATTTTTTAAATTGATTTATTTATTACTCTGTGAGTGGGGAGGGCTTATGTTTGGGAATCAGAGGACAACCCACAGGAATTAGTTTTCTCCTTCCTCTACATGGGTTCTGGGGATCAAACTTGAGTCTTAATCTTAGTTGCAAGTGTTTAACCTGCTGAGCCATCTCTGGCTCTGAATTATTTTTGTTCCTTCTCTAGGTGCCTTTCGTGGGAAAGTGGGAAGGACTCTGAAAGTGAGAAAAAAAAAAACTTCTGATCAATTCTGCTTCTTAATTCGTGTGTTAGCATCCTCAGTCCTGGGCAGATAGTCACCTGCAGTTGTGTGGTTTTGGTCAGGATGGCTAGTAGAGCAACTGAGAGGGTCACTGTCAAGGGCTTGGCTACTAAATGCTGACTTGGCTGTGCTCTGAAGTTCTCTAGATGGAATCTTTGTAGGCACATGTGTCAGCCAGTGTTGACTGTGCTCATTTGAAACCGGTGTGACAGGGCCTCAACTTTGCAGCCTGGGAGCTTAGGTTTTGTTATCCTCCCTCCTTCTCTCCCTCTTTCCCTCCCTCCCTCCTTCCCTTGCTAGTAATGTGCATGGGTCTTCTGCCTGCATTTTCTCTGTGTATCATGTACACGCCGGTGCCTTCAGAGGGGGTCAGATTTCCTTGAAAACTGGAATTGCAGACAGTGTGGGCCTCCATGTGGGTGCTGAGAATTGAACCCAGCTTGTGTTAACCCTTGAGCTGTGTCTCCAGCCATTTTGTTGTCTGAAGCCTCTCTCTGTCTCACTGAAGGTTGACTTCATTCCTCTGTGGAAAGGGACATTGGCCACTGCACCCTAATCTCCCTTAGTAAAGCCTGTGTGTCATTCTTATTGGTGACTTAAATGCCACTAATTTAACTCTCTGCAAACTGAGCTCAGAAAAAGAATGGCAGCAAAGGTAATCTCAGTTGTCCTCTTTGATTCTGGAGTTTTAAAACAAACGGATAAGGATGCTTAAATACATTTCACTCAGGCGTTTGCATGAAGCTCTCCACTTTGACTGTCTTGAGACACTAAGTGCAAGCTTTGAATGGATTAAATGCCCAGAAAGGCTTTGTCGATGACTGTGGGAGGGTGTTTCTTTTGAGGGTTTTAATGCAGAGTAGAGCCAGTAGGAAGAATCAATATTTAGATATCAATGCACACCTTTCTAGTTTGGTCAGGTCTTTCTACTGAAAGCATACTTTATTTTTCAAGTTACACATTTTTGCTTTAACTTAGAGTTGGGGGATATCAGTTGACTAAAGATAAAGTCCATCTATTAGATCAATACAAAGGTACTTCGGCTTGTATGTAAATAATTTCTAATTTCTGGATAATGAGAGACAAAATGGTTATCAGGTTTTCTCTTTTATTTTTGAGTTCACGGCAGAAGTAGCACATAGCATGGCTGGTTCCTGGACGTTTGCTGACCTGTAATGGTGTGAGCTTGAAATACTCTGCTGCTCCCCCTAGAGGGGCTTCTTCCAACAGACAGATGCTCTGAGACCAGCCTGAGAGCCTGCCTATGACACTGCTGTTTCCTCCATAGTAAACTTTAGCAATCTCGTGGTTTTCCAGTCTGCCTTTCTTTCTGTGCGTTATCCCTAGAACCTTACAGAACAGGGAGTTTTAGGACAGTAAGCCAGGATACATATTTTAAAATCATGGTATGGGAAGAAAGCAGTTTGTGGAGTTCCCTAAGTGAAAGGCGTTTAAAAGTCTAATAAGAGGTTTGAAACGCCCTTCAGCCTGCTAGAGAGAGAAGCGGGGCTGTGTGCTGAAGCCAGCCTGTGCTCACAGTCACATGCGGAGCTCTGGATTCCACAGAAAGCACTGCTCTCACCTCCCGCTGTCAAATATAGTAAAGCCTTAGCTTTAAATAGATTTCTATTTGCTACTGATTTTTTTTTTGCTACTTGACTTTTAAAATCTGTTAAAATATGCAGAACTTGCGCTGTAGATACCAATCTCAACTTTAATATGCTCAGCAGTAATTATATGTGTGTGAAGATAACCCACATCAGGGCTGCATGTCCTCACTGAGTGATGAAGACAGCAGATAGGACCTCTATGTACAGCTCACAAGCTCTTGTCACAGAAGGCCCACGGTAGTTGAGTTTGGCTGTGTTTTCTCCCAAAGGTTTATAGCTGAAGTCTGCAGTGTTAAGTAGGAGTTGTAGTTTTAAAAATATTTGAGGTCAGTAGCCTGTTGTTGTAGAAGGTAGGACTCAGGAAATTCGAAAATACAAGCTTATTTTTGTGGGTGGGGGGGGGAATCTAAGCTAAAGTCTATACTAAGCCTTCTTTCTAAATCTACAGTTAGCTTTGGAAACGAGTGTAAACAGAAATGGTGTAAGTAGACCTTACCATGATTTTCTACTCTAGTTGATCCAACATCTCAGTCTTTAGCCTAAAATCATATTTGATATCAGCAACATATGTTTTTCATCACAGTGTAGCTGCTCACCTCAGTGCTGCATCCAGTCTGCATTCTCTGCTGGGGGAGGGGAGGTTCTCACCTCAGTGCTGCATCCAGTCTGCCATCTCTGCTGGGGGAGGGAGGTTCTCATCCCAGCCCTGCATCCAGTCTGCTGGGGGAGGGAGGTTCTCATCCCAGCCCTGCATCCAGTCTGCTGGGGGAGGGAGGTTCTCATCCCAGCCCTGCATCCAGTCTGCCATCTCTGCTGGGGGAGGGAGGTTTTCATCCCAGCCCTGCATCCAGTCTGCTGGGGGAGGGAGGTTCTCATCCCAGCCC
>LOJH01018964.1:2819-21467 GCA_001685095.1 Ellobius talpinus | reverse complement strand
AAAGGCCATGACATATCTGTGACTGATTGGTCAAGGTCTCTCTAGAGCATACGGTCAGCATATGATTTGCGGCTGGAGTGCGCCATACGTGATGACGAATGACGCAAGATACGCCCTATGCGCCACTCGGGATGACGCATGAAGAAGGCTAATTGCCACGTGGCGACAGCGGCGCCCTACATAATATAGTATATTTCCTATTCTAAATAGCATCACCATAGTTAACCATGTTATTCTTGCTTAGCTGAAAGAAGCATTACTCATGACGAGACTGGGAATGTTAGAAGGATGCTAATAATGATAGAACTGCATGACCATCATTTTGAAGAATGAAGCAGAGGAATCAATGGTGTACTCTGCAATGCTGGACAAGGGTGGCCATGTGACTATGAAGACAGGTACTAATCCTGCCTCTGCCACTGTATAGCTTGGGTGAACTTTGCTTGTCTCTGGATTCCCACCTCCTCTTTGTGAAATGAAAGCTTCTCAGCTCTAAATCATGGGGTTTCTATTAGACATTAGCTGTAAATGGTTTTCTTCTTTTTTCTTTTCACACATATTTACAAAGAACATAATATAAAGAACAATTCGTGGGTGGTGAAATATGTACAGTAAATAAATGTCTAGGAAGTGAGCCAAAATATAAGAGTGGGTGCTCTGAAAGGCTCATTCATTATGAGATGGTGGAGGAAGATGTGGAGAACTCTCTGGGCTCCAGTGGGCAAATGCAGGGCGGGAGGGGGAAAGGGAGAGTTTGGTCACCCATAGGTTTATTGGTGCTTAATATTTATCTTATAGTGAGGACACTTAAGGGGAATAAGGCTTCACCTTTTACTTTCAAGAAATCTCCAATCTGTCAGGAAGCAGAGCTATGGACACTTGAGTGATATTACAGAAATATGATCAAATATGAGAGGGGGAAAGGATGAGAGCTGTCTTTTATGAAGACATGGAAAGAAGCTTCAGAAAATGTTGAGTTTGGGATGACATTTGGGGGTTAGTTGTCTGAAAAAAAGGGGCAGAATTATGAATAGAGAGAACGACACGGGATGAGGCAGGCAGATAGAAAAGGGAGGGCCCAGGAAGAAGTGGTCAGGGATTGAGTCATACCTGGCATGAAGGTCGGGAAGGAATGGGAGAGAGGAGGGGAGAGACAGTAGGAGTCTTCTATGCCGTAGCAGGGGGTCGGGGTGGCTCTAGTAACAGCGTATTTACCAGACCTGAGCCTTTAGAAACGATCATGCTGGCCAAAGGATGAAAATACAATGACATCATGATTTAAAAACAAAAAAGCAAATCCGTCTGAGAAGGTGCAGTGGGGTGCACATGTGTGCGGGGGAGGGCGCGTCCATGAAGGAAATGAAGATAGTCCAAACGGTGACCCTGGTACTGAGGCATGAATGGGGTCAATGATCCATTCAGAACCACGGACAGCTCCCGTGTCCCAAGTCCTGTTATCTTACCCTGTTACAACTGTTTTTAAATCATTTGTGGAATGTCAGGAGATTTGCACCAGTTGTGTCTTATGATGGCTCTGAAATGCATGGTTATTGGCCCTGGCTTGGTAGAGAAAAGAAACCAAATCCTCCAGGGAGTACAGCTACCACCACCAAACATCTGTTTTAGGATTCCCTCATTTCCCCACTTTTGGTAAATAAGAGGACATAGGTCCAAGCAATGCAGGATGGTGTGCACCTGCAATCCCAATACTAGGTAGGCAGGAGGATCACAAGTCTGACGCTAGCCTGTGTCTGAGATCCTGTCGCAGTTTCAGTGAGAAAGTCCCCATAGGCTCCGGTATTTAAACACTCTGTCTCCAGATGGCGGTGTTGTTTGGATAGGTTTAAGCTGTGCAGCCCTGTTGGAGGAAGCAAGACACTGTGGATTCCGGCTTTGAGAGTTCAAAGACTGCACTTGGCGCTTGCTTTCTCTGCTTTGGGCTTATAGTTAAAGATGTGGGCACTCAGCTTCCCCCTCGTGCCTCAATGTCTGCTGCCCGCTGCCCACCCCCATGCCTCTTTTGCAATATGGAATCTCATCCTCCAGGACTTTAAGTCAAGTAAGTTCTTCTTTCTGTGAATTGCCTTGGTCATGGTATTTTATGCCAGCAATAGAAAAGTAATGAATACAGACCCAATCTCAAAACAAAACAAACCAGGAGCTGGGGATGTAGTGCTAGGGTAAAGGGCTTGCCTAGTATGTGCAAGGCCCCAGGATTAATCATGGGTGCTGAGAAGAAGGAGGTTTATACTCCTAGCCAGGAATTCTGATCAGCCATCCAAAACCGCCACATTGCCTATTGCTAGTTCTTGATCTGATCAGGAAGGTCCAGCAAGCTCATTAGCAGAGGAGATTCACGGAGATGGGCTGCAAGGGTAGCTGGCACTCGTGGTGAGGTTTTTCATTTGTATGTCTGCTTGGGTTTAGGTGCTTGGGTTTCATTGTTATAATAATAACAGCTGCAATGGCATGTTTGTTTGTTTGTTTTGAAAGTGCACTAGAATGGCTTTGAACGTATCTTCGAGGCTCATAAGGACCTGGGGTCTTACCAGTGGGGACAGGGGTCATCAGAAAGTGAAGACTGAACAGCTTGGTGCCTTGGGTTCTTCAGGAATGGCTCTTCTCCGGGAAGTTGAGGAAGCATTCTATCCTGTCCCCTTTTTCCTCATCTCAGGTACACTTCCTCTTATTTCCATAGAGTCAAACCTGGGGTTATTTTCTATGGCAGTTAAACCTGTCTGTGTGTGCAGGATGGATGTGAAACAAATGCCTGCTACAACTGTTGCCTAGCAGACCTTGGGCATGTTCTGAGAATTTACTATTCAAACGAGGTCACTATCACAGTTCTGTCTTCTGATGCTCCGACTGTTAGGTCAGAGTGTGGGCCCTTTCTGTCTCTGCTGGGGCTCTTAACTGTCTCAAATTTCTCCCCTTTGCCGTGTCCCACATTTAGTAATTTCTGAAGGGCAACATTAAATAAAGTTCCTGCATCAAGACTCTCACTGGGTCCCTTATTACCTCCCAATATGGTTTATGGCCCTTAACTGTGTATTCAGAGTCCCCACAAGCTAATTCAGCCTGCTATTCCACCCTGGTGTCCTTCTTCCTCCCTCCATACACATGGTCCATCCATGTGAATCTGGAGGTCATTCCAGATGTGCAAACTGCTTCGTCAGTGTCACAGGCCTCCCAACATGGCCATTGCTCCATCAAAATGGCCCAGGAAGGGCTTCTGCCAGCTTGGCAGAAATTAGAAAGATTTGCAGTCGTATCAAGAAAGTGTCATGTCCTCTGATCCTTAGAAGAGAGTCACTCCAGAGGAGAGGAGAGCAGAAGTCTGGGAACACCAGGAGGTGGGCATCATAAAGCTCTTAAAGCCACCTTAGAGAACCACATCAAATTCTACTTCTCAACAGCCTCCCCATGTATCCCAGACAGGATGGCTGTCTCTCAATCTGTGACACCTTTATTAGCTGACATTGTTGTCAGAAACTATAAGGAAGATGTCTGCTTTCACTGGGGACCCCTGGGGAGGTGATAGGAACGATCTGGTCTGTCTCTGTCTGTCTCTGTCTCTGTCTCTCTCTCCATTTCACACAGCCATAAGGACCTGCAAAAGATAGTCAGCAAACTTTGTAGGATCGAGCCCTCCATTGCTTGTGCCCCATGGAACTAGCCTTTGGCTTCTCATATTAAAGAGAGACAGCTCACCAGGAGGGTGCTGATCCTGGGTGGTAAGAGAGCGGATACTGTGTGAGTTTCACAAAATCCAGCATTTGACAAGGTAAGACATAGGGATTTGCCAGACATGGGAGCAGAGAGAAGCAGATTTCTCTGAAAACATTTGCACAGACAGCATACAATGCCCAACACGCTGATATAGCAGTCTACGCATGTGCATGGCAAGGCCTCTATGCCTCACCTGCCTGGAATCCACACCACAGTTCCTGCATCTTGGCAAGGTCATCGTCTCCACTGCACACATGATGAAGGTCAGATTTAAAAAGGAAAGTTGCCTGAGCAAGCTTCCAGAGGCTGGCTTTAAAACCTGGGTGATTCCCCGCTCACTCCCCTACCTGCCTCCCACGGTGACTCTCCCTCCCCTCCCCCCAGTAGAATGGAAAGGTGCCATCTTATCACAGTGACCTCAGAATCGCAGCAGCTCCGTCCTGAAGTGTAACTCTCACATACTCTATGTATCAGGAGTGCTGGGGCTTTGTCTGCTATTTCCTGAACTGGCGGGATAGCTTTGAAAGAAGCAGCTTATCTTGTCACGGTCTCAATTTTCTCCCTTCGGAAAGATGAATGCTATGTGATCCCTAAGACTCGACAGAAGTCTTCTAGTACATGAGATTTCATTATAAACCACCATGGATAATTTAAACTGGGTTGCTAAAACACACACCAAAATTGTTGTTTCGTCCTCAAATTCTTCTTTTGCTTCTAAAAGATAAATTTTAAATGGGCAAATGGTGTAAAGGCACATTTCAAAAGTTAATCATGGAATAAAGAGAATGAGTATTAGTTATATCATCTGGGACATCTTTAGTGAGCCCTTTAAAAAAAAAACTAGTGTCTGTACATCCTAACGGATGATGTTTCCTGTTACAAATCCAGAGTGTTCGTTCTGGACTACTTAGAAAGAACAAGGAACCCCTCTTTCAGGAAGGGGAGGGGGTTGTTAGAGTGTCTAGAACAGTGTTTCTCGAACTCTGGGTCACAATAGTATAAGAAAAGAATATAGCATTTGACCCAGTGATTTAGAAGCCATCACAGTAGTGACACAGAGATGGTTTAATGTAGTAGCTCTCAACTTCTCAACCCGGTTTAAATTATCCATGGTGGTTTATAAGTTATGACCCCTTTGGGGGTCAAACAACCCTTTCACAGGGGTCACCTAGGACCATTGGAAAGCACAGATATGTATGCTGTGATTCACAACAGCAGCAAAATTACAGTTATGAAACAGCAATGAAAACAATTCTATGGTTGGCTCACCACAGCATGGGGAACTGTAGTGAAGGGTCACAGCATTAGGAACACTGAGAACCACTGGTCTAGAAGGCCACACTAACCATCTGGTTAACTCATTTTTAGTTTCTAACAGTAGATTAATGAATCTAGGAAAAGCACTGTCATTAACACAGGAATATGTTGTAGGGTAAGGGGCATAGTCTGCATTTTCCTCCATCGCTTCCTACCTGGGAGTAAAGAGAAAAAGAAGATGCTGGGTGGGGCTGGCTTCCCTCTATCTGTGTCAGGAAGGTGTGTACCACCCTGGGCATGGGCTTTGG
Source organism: Ellobius talpinus (assembly GCA_001685095.1). Classification (NCBI taxonomy): domain Eukaryota; kingdom Metazoa; phylum Chordata; class Mammalia; order Rodentia; family Cricetidae; genus Ellobius; species Ellobius talpinus. The sequence continues at coordinate 16,173 of LOJH01018964.1, read as the reverse complement.
GGTCCAGTATTCGGGGCCCGAGCCCTGACAGTTCCACTCACCTTGTACAGATCACTACTGGCTGTGTCTGGCCTGTTTATTTATCAAAGGGATGTTGGGGACTGGGGAGATGGCCCAGTGGCCTCGTGAAGTGAATGGATCACAAGTTCAGGATCTGAAGCTCAAATCTCCAGGACCCTTGATAAACACTGGGTGTGGGGGCACATGTTTGCAGCCCCAGTGCTGGGGTTGGGGATTGGAAATGGGAGGACCCCTGGAGCTCATTGGCCAGCTAGTCTGAAAGGTGATGAGCTCCAAGTTCTCTGAGTGATTCTGCCTCAAAAAATAGACTGGAAAGCCATTGTGGAAGACTTCAGATGTTGAACTCTGGCCTCCATTCATGTGCACTCGCAATGTACACACACACACACACAAAACTGGACCAGTGGATTTACCTCTCTCTGACCTGTGGGGATGCTTTGAGGTGCTGATTGAGGAAACGCTCTCCACATTGTCTCCACACTCCTCTCCAATTACTTGGGGGGTGGGGGATGATAGAAAAAAATGCTGATTGCAACTCTTAACTTTTGGGAAGAAATTATTGTTTCATTTTATAAAATTCTGAAATACGTATATGCTTTGATGACTGAAGATAGGTGGGAATGGCTACAGCACTGTCCAAATGTAAACATTAGAAGTCTTTGGTGTGGATGCCATTTCGAGATCCCAGAGCTTGGAGGGACCAGAGGGGATACGGTTGAGAAGAAAACTGAGGCTCAGCAATCACATGATGAAATGAGGATAGAGCTGTGTTTGGTGGTCCCCACCAGTAATCCCAGCACTTGGGAAGTGGGGGCAAGAGGATCAGATGTTCAAAACTAGCTTCAGTTACATAGCAAGTTCAAAACCAGCCTGAGCTCTGTGAGAGGTTGTCTCAAAAAAGCAACAAAAGCATGGAGGCAAAACATCGATTTTCCATCCCCATGTCCAGGATGCCCCGGATGCCCCGTGCTACTCCACTCCTCATCCTGCTGTCTTCATCTCACAACATTGTGCATTGCACTAAGATCACCATGGACCTGCCCCACCCCCTTCCTAAGCTGGAGGATGCTGGCTGTCAGGTATCACCTGCTACAGCACTACTCCATTTGTCACCTGCCATCTTCTGATGGGGCGGTGGGCATCCATCCTCATCAGGAGAAGAAGAGGAAGCCCTAGGAAGATAAACCACAGTGTTTCCTCCTTAAACCAAGCCCTTCTCCACAAACCACGGAGCACTCTTCCCAGTGGGTCATCTCCTGCAAGAAACAATGGCTCTGAATTTCCCAGAAGAGCTATTTAAACCGGGCTGTCTGTCCACTAGGCGTGGATCAGCTCCTCCCATCCAGAGCATCATATGAGGGGTTAGAGACAGATCAAGGCATCCTATCTCAAGGCAGATTAGCTAGGTTTCTTCACATCAGCTTTGTTGGCAGACAGACACTTCCTAAGTGACTGCTGTATGTCAGGCATCACTAGAGACAGAAACATAAAGACAGGGAAGCCATAGACCTTCTGGCACTGTTGAGACACACAGCCGTTTGGCACCATTGTGACAATTACTGTCAGTTTAGTGACTTACAATGCTATGTCTGTATCACCTCACAGGTTCTTTTGGGCAGAAGTCTAACACCTAGCTGAGACCAGGGGTCCCAAAGCCCATGTTCCTTTACTGGAGCTGGGGGAAGACTTCACTTTTATACACTATCTGGTAGGCCTAATCCATCTCCTTTGATGTTCCAGGACAGAGGTCTCCATCCCTTGCTGACTAATGGGGATGAGGGACTTCTTTACATTCCCACAACCCCCCCACAACAAGAGCAGTCAATCCAAATGGCTCAATGACCATGGCATGATACCAAACTGTGTGATGAGGTGGTGTGTACCATTGGGCAATGGTGGAGTTTGTGGGAAACTAGAGTGTAAAACCAAGACATTCAATCCCAAGTTTTCCAAAAATCAAAAGATGGACCAAACAAAATGTATTTAAAGGCAGATATAACCAGGAGGCTTAGAATTCTCAACAAAATGAAAAAATGTGCTAGGTGCATGCTATTGAACCACAAAATGGAAAGGCTGCAAATGATTTTTATTAAAAATACGTTGTTTACACTGAGCCTCAGTGGAGGGAAACAGTGCCAGCAGGAGAAGAGGTGCCATAGTCAGGAAGAGCTGTGTGAGCAAACAGAGCTACCCCGCCTGCTGTGCAGTGGGCCAGCGCACAGGGCTCAGGCTGCAGCTAGCAAGTAGAGGACTCACCTCAGAAAGTTTTGCTGTCGGGAGGTCAGTTGTGCCTGCTATGTGCTCCACTGGTCCGGTATCACACATGGGCAGGCACACTCTGGCTGCCTAAGACCAACCAGCAATCCAGTCCATATTCTACAAAGGGGTTTCCTTGGGCGGGGCTGAGAGGTATTGTGGCCAGAATGGCAGTGAAGTTCTTGCCTCCTTCTGTGTACGCCAGATGGACTGGGCCACACACAGGTCCCAAGTTGAATGAGCTTCTCTCCTGGGGACCCAGACACCTGCTTTACCCTACCTCACTCATTGTCACAAGTATTAAAGCTAAAATCATAGTAAAGCCTGCACCTATTCAGGTGGCTGGGACAGTGCCCATGGGAGAAGGGACCACCTGCTAAGCAGAACATGAAGGCTAGTTCCATCGACTCCCTGATGCAAGTTCCTGACATCTGAATGACAGGGGCCTTGGGCTGTTCCTTCCCAGGCCTGTCTTTGCTCCCTGGTTCTATTCCTAAGTATGCATCTGGACTTCTGGGGATCTTCAGGCAAAAGAAGAATTTTCAACCCCAAAGACTCAAAAGACCCAAAGCCTGTAGAGGCAGCTGGTACAGGGTTAGAAAGTGCATAGAAAGGTCCAGATTCCAGAGCAAACTAGAGGGAAGAGGTTCAGGTGCCAGGGAGGGAAGGCCAAACCCTCAGTATGAAAGACAGGACAGTGACTTCCTTGTGTGATGTCTAAAATTTTGCCTATGAGTTATTCAACTGCACCTACGTAGTAACTGGGTTTCAGTGAGGACCCAGAAGGGGCTGAGCCCAGTTTCTTCTCTCAGGATCATCAGTTAGGCAAACACTGCCCACTTCCTTGATGATCTATATACAGTCTGTGGTGCAGGCACCAGGAGTGTTACATCAGTAGAAGTCCTTCTACACAGAAACAAAAGGAGTGAGCATGAAAGATTCCCCCCGAAGAGTTGGTAAGGATGGCTAACATTTACTGAATGATTAATGTGCTAGCCCCTGATAGGATTACCTTGATTTCACAAGATGAGCTCATGAAGTAGGTGCTGGGAAGTCTAAGATGAAAGGTCACTGTCCTTAGGGCCACTTTCCTGGTGAGCAGTTGGCCAAGCTCTCTTTTTGGATCATCTATGTAGACTGGCTCTCACTTTCTAGATGAGGGACCTATGCAAGGCCCATGACCTTTCTGAGTCTTGGGCCATTCACTGTAGCCCCAGAGCAGAAGGCTTGGGTACCATGCAGCAGGAAGTGCTGGGTCAGAAGAGTGGGTTTCTTCGACAAATGGTGCTGGCAAGTGAAATGATACCAAAATCTACCACCCTGCACAAAACAACTCCAGATGGATCAAAGGCTTCAGTGTGAAACACAAAATGCAGAAGAATCTGCTAGAAGAACACATAGGCCAGTACCCTAAAGGTGTAGATATGGAGAGGACGTTCTGAGTAGGGTCTCCACTTACTCAGGAGCTATGGCCAACAAATAACAAATGGACCTGGCCGAAGGGTTTCTATTGCTGTGAAGAGACACCATGACCATGGCAGCTCTTCTAAAGGAAAACATTTAACTGGGGTGGCTTATAGCTTCAGAGGTTTAGTTCATTATCATCACGGCAGGAAATGGCAGTGTGCAGGCAGACATGGTGTTAGAGGAGGAGCTGAGAGTTCTACATCTTGATCTGCAGGCAACAGGAAGTGAGCTGCTTGTCATACTGAGTGCAACTTGAGCCAAGGAGACCTCAAAGCCTGCCCCCACAATGCCATGTTTCTTCCAATAAAGCCACACCTACTCTAACAAGTCACATTTCCTAATAATGCTGCACCCCATGAGGGCCATTTTCTTTCAAACCACCACAGGATTTTATAAAGTTTAAAAGCTTCTTTCAGCAGAGGAAGCAATCAACTGAGTAAAAGGGAAGTCTAAAGACTGGAAGAGGATCTTTGCCAACTATGTATAGTTGGCAAAGATCAATATCCAGAACATATAAAGAACTAAAGAAACCAAAGAATCAAGAAAATGAATTACCAAACTAAAAATTGAGATATAGACCCAAACACAGAGTTCTCAAAAGGAGAAATAAAAATGGCTAAGGAATATCTCAAAAAGTGATCAACATCCCTAGCAATTAGAGAAATGCACCTGGAAACTACTTGAGATTTCCCTTACCCCTGCCAGAATGGCTAAAATAAAGAAAACAACTGAGGATAAATATTGACGAGAATGTGGGGATACATCCACTACTTATGTTTTGCAAACAGATGTTGCCACTACAGAAGTCAGCGTGGAAAATTCTCAAAACGCTAAAAGTAGATCTTCCTTATGACCCAGCAATACCACTCCTTGGAATAAGCCCAAAGGACTCAACATCATACCTCATGGACATTTTCTCAGCCATGTTCATTGATGCTCTGTTCTTAAGAGCTAAGAACTGGAAACAGCCTAAATGTCCAACTGATGAGCAAGGGGAAGCATCTGCCAGCGATTGAAGTCTCCGCCATTTGTATTTGAATCACGCACATCTCCATCTATGCACAGGGTCATTGTTAATTAAGCAACAAAATGCCCTGTCTTTGTCATTTGCTTGCTGTTGCTGTTCTGGGGGGGCATCCTTTCCTCACTAGAGCTACTGAGGTGTTTGGCTTCAGTAGCCGCTTAGGGGATACTAGATGAGGTGGATGGCAAACTCCCATACTGTGCTGAGATCTCCAGTCACACCCTTTCTTGGCATCCTGGATTTCCATCTAGAAGGTCACCCACCACCCTTGGAACACTTGTTTTCCTGCCCATTTGCCTACCTGTTAGTGGAAAGCTGTGATTTCCTTATTCATCATTCAGTTTGCCCTTGGTACAGTACTGGGATTGTAGAACTCACACAGAGATTCCAGTAGATGAACAAATGATAAAAATGAATGGATGGCTGAGAGGATGATTGATCTCAACAGAGCCTATCAAGTCTGGATCCATGTGATTGATTCCAGGCATGACCAACAGAGGGTACCCTGTCCTGCGATTGATATGAAAATGAGTAGTGTGTGACTTTTGGTATGCCCTATTTAACAGTCTGAGTTGAAGCTTCCCAGTGGCTACCAATGAGCTCCTAGCATGACTGGGGCAGTGTAACAGGCTCCCATTTGGATTAGGGGAAATGGTTTCTTCATTTTGAAGACGGAAGTGCCAGTCCACTAAGGTAGTAAATGGTAAAACTCCTTAGCAGACATATCAGAGTCCTTAATCAGGCGTAAAGAGAGGGAGTCACACTGGTCTGGAAATCCCAGCTCTGTGTAACACCCTAGACAAAAGTCTCAGCTTTCACTCATGTACTCACTCATTCACTACCAAATGTTGGAGCTGAAAAACAAGTCCTTGTCCTTAGGTAGCTGAGGGTTTAGACAGGGGAAGTAAAAACAAAAACATAAACAAAACCACCTAGCATCTTGGGACTATAGGACGACCCCAGAGCACAGAGGAAGACAGACACTCTACACCATTCCCAAGCTAGGAAACATCCCCATGAAGAGACAGCTGTAGACTTCACCTACCAGGACAAAAATGAAAGGCCAGGTGTGGTAACAGTTCCCAGCAGGAGGATCGGCCAAAGAAAACAAGGAGGTTTGGAGAATGTGTCCCACACAGACATACATGGGACTGGTTCAGTGAAAAGTCTTCATGTAAGGTGTCTTAGGGTTTCTATAGATGTGGCAAAACACCATGACCAAAAGCAATCTGGGTGAGGAAAGGGTTTATTTTTATTTGGCTTACGCATCCATATCACTGTTCATCATTGAAGGAAGCCAGAACAAGAACTCAAACAGGGCAGGATCCTGGAGGCAGGAGCTCATGCAGAGGCCATGGAGGGGTGCTGCTTACTGGCTTGCTCCTCATAGCTTGCTTAGCCTGCTTTCTTATAGAACCCATGAGCCCAGGGATGGGACCACCCACAGTGGGCTGAGCCCTTCTCCTTCAATCATTAATTAAGAAAATGCCCTGTACTGTAGCACCTACAGGCTCGCTAACAGCCAGATCTTATGGAGGCATTTTCTCATTGAGGTTCCCTCTTCTCAAATGACTTTAGCTTATGTCAAGTTGACACAAAAACTAACTACCACACAAGGCCAGACACCACAGAGGTGTGTGCCGAGAGAGACACCTCTTGACTACAGGTGATGAAAGATTTTTAAACAGAGGCATGACAATGCTGGGCTTGGTGGGTAGGGGGGTGAGTGTGAATGTGTGTGTGGTGGCCGGAGGAGCTGCTTGTTTGTTCCCGACTGCTCAGCCCCGAAATAATCACACAGAAACCGTTTTAATTAAATCACTGCTTGGCCCATTAGCTCTAGCTTCTTATTGGATAACTCTTACAACTTAATTTAACCCAACTCCATTAATCTGTGCATCACCACGAGGTCGTAGCCTACCAGCAAAGTTTCAGCACATCTATCTCTAGCAGTGGCTCCACGGCTTCTCCTCCACTTTGCCCTTCTTTCTCCCAGCATTCAGTTTAGTTTTCCCCACCTAGCTAAGTNATTAAATCACTGCTTGGCCCATTAGCTCTAGCTTCTTATTGGATAACTCTTACAACTTAATTTAACCCAACTCCATTAATCTGTGCATCACCACGAGGTCGTAGCCTACCAGCAAAGTTTCAGCACATCTATCTCTAGCAGTGGCTCCACGGCTTCTCCTCCACTTTGCCCTTCTTTCTCCCAGCATTCAGTTTAGTTTTCCCCACCTAGCTAAGTTCTGCCTTGCTATAGGCTCAAGTCAGCATTCTTTATTCATTAATGGTATTCAGAGCATACAGAGGGGAATCCCATATCATGTATATGTGTGTATTATACTTGTGTGTACATGCATGTATGGAAGCCAGAGTTTAACATTAGATGTTCCCCTCAATCACTGTCCACTTTTTTCTTTGAGACAGTTTCTCACAAAACCTGGAACTCACTGTTTTGGCTAGATTGGCTGGTCAGTGAGCCTTGGGGATATGTCATTTCAGTCCTACATGCTGCCCCATCTGGCCGAGGTTTGTAGATGTTGAGCATGCAAACACAGGTCCTCATGCTTTCACAACTGACACGTCACCACCTCAGCCATCTCCTCATCCTGCATTTGAGTTTTGAAAGAGCACTTTGTTGACCTCTCGGGACACAGGTGGAGCTGAGGACAAGGCTATATCAGTTCTCACTGAGCTTTAGTTTTATTACTTAATGTGTAGCTTTGACTTTCAGTTTCCTCTAGATTGAAACATTTTATTAAACTCAGTATCTGAAACTTCTTAGACCCAGGAAGCTCCTGAAACTTACACGATCCACAAGGCCCCTCCCCAAGGCTGCACAAGCAATTGCAGTTGCCAGGACAGGATACCCTCCCACCCAGCTGCCTTCAAGTCCTGCAGGGAGCTCCATATAGGTAACTGTCCTGAGTTATCACCTGGGGTGAGCTTTTCCATGATAGAGCTGCCTCTGGGCTGTCCATGCTCCTGTAAGGAACCTGTATAAACTTATCATTTGGCTAAGCTAGACTCATGTGGGACTCTTTCTTCAGTCTGTTGTTCAGTGCTCTGTCTGGAATAAATAGATGTTTGCTCATATCTGCCCAGGAGAAGTCACACAATACCTGGCATGTCTGGAGGAGGGGGAAAGTGGCTTCTGAGGTCCCTCTGGATGCAAAATTCTATTTTCCACAGCTAGAGATAGACTTTGTCCTTCAGAGTGGCTCAAGGTTATTAGACTCACACCAGCACAGAGGTGGGAAAAGGTCCCCAGAAAACTGGGGATCTAAAAGTACCAACACATAACTGCAGCCCATTACTCTTCTCTTCGGAATGGCTGACACAGTGTCAAGAGGCTAGTGTCTTTGTCAATCTCCATCTCCAGTTCAGAGTTAATGGCAGGAGGTGATCCTCTGAGTGTCGCTCACTCAGCTTGACAACTATTCCACTGGGACCACTCTGCACAGCGCCCTGTGGCATGTGAGAGATGACTATGAGACAGACACCTGGCCCTGGTTTCCTGAGACATCATGGCTTGGGCTTCCTCAGAAAGATAGAGCTGGCCTGTAGGGAACCTTCCTTCCCCTAAGAATGCTGAGGGAAAGGAAGAAATCTTTTCCACTCTCCATTCCTGAACTGCCACCCGGGGAAGCCCTTGACAAGCAACTCAGTCAGGTTCATCTGGAAACACTCAAGGTAATGTTTGCCCAATGTCTGGGCACCCTGTGGCCCAACCAGATTAACAGACAGAACTATTCATTGCAACACAGGATGCAGGATTTTCGAGCTCAGCTATTTCTTCTCTTTCTGTGCACACAGATGAAAGCGCTGGTCATTCCAGCTGAGCCACGGGTGTGCTATCAGTCATCCTTGACGTCATCTATGTGCAAGGACAACAGAAAGGGAGCCTAGACAGTCATCAGGGACAACAGAAAGGGAGCCTAGACAGTCATCAGGGACAACAGAAAGGGAGCCTAGACAGTCATCAGGGACAACAGAAAGAGGGAGCTGAGACAGTCGTCAGGGACAACAGAGGGAGCTGAGACAGTCAGGGACAACAGAGGGAGCTGAGACAGTCAGGGAGAGTGTTTTAGAAGTGGAAATTCCATATAGACAGCTCCTGGGGTCAGGGTATCATAGTTCAAGTAGTCTTGAACTAACAATTATTTGGGGGAACCATCATGGGCAAGATCATAATCATGATCTGATAGAATCCCAGCTGAAGACCTGCTTGTGGCCCCCAAAACATTCCAGTTACATTTAGATAGTAAATCTACCAGATAGAACATGGATAATGTGGCTTTGGCTTCTCCTTGGACATCAAAGTTCTCATTTAAACCAGAGGGCCCAAATGAGATAAGGCAGTGCAGAACCTTTGTAAACCTACACACACATCCAAAAAACAAAAACAAAAACAAAAAAAAAACTATAGGTAAGTACCCTAAGTTTCTGAGCCTTGCTTTCCTATTGGAATACATTCCTAGGCATTAAGGCCAGAGAGTTGTAAATGCTCATGAAATAGTGTCAGCAGATGGCCAGTGCCCAAGACAGGCACCTGCGGATGGTCAGTGCCCTAGTCAGGTACCTGTGGATGGTCAGTGCCCGAGACAGGTACCCACGGATGGCCAGTGCCTGAGTCAGGTACTTGTGGAACTTTCCAGGCACTACTATACTCAAAATCTCATTCACCTACTAAGTATGAATTATCTGGAAGGGGGAGGATTTATGAACAGGTGCTGAGTGGAGAATTGGAGAAACAGCAGCAATGAAAGAAAAATGCTTTTTTACGTATACAGAAAGAGTTTGTTCAGTAACCCCACTACACCTAAGGCTGCACCTGATAACCAGAACCCAGTGACATCACTTATGCAAGAGAACCAGTCACAAGGCTGCAGAGAACCCCACGACACCTCCTCAACAGTGCATAAATGGAGACCAAGATCCACGAATCCATCACACTTCATCTCTTCTGGGCTGCTGGGGACATTGGAGAGACACCACCTTGACCTGCCCTGTGACTGGAGAGTCTCCCCCGGGATTCTGACACTTGATTTGGAGACTATTGAGAGAGACTGTACCCAACCTTTGGCTAAGCTATGTCACACAGGTGAGCAGCCTTGGGGAGATAGGCTTAGGACCAGACTTAGGAACTTGGGGTGTGAACCTTGTATGCGATGACCTTCAGCATAACAAAATATAACTTATGTTATACCAATTATAAGTACCTACTTTTTAGCTCATGACAAGCTAGGAGACAGGCAAGGTCTCTCAGAAACAAGAGCTGTGGTTGGGGTTATCACTGAGCAGAAAGAGGGTTAAGACCTCAGGGCAGCATGTTGTGTGTTAGCTGTATGTCCTTTTTCTCCTTCCACTGGTGTAGAGGTGGTTATCTCCCTTTCCTGACGCTGACCTTTGACATTTCTAATGACCCCCCGCCAGGTCCCTCTGAGACTCACAAGGATGCCTAAGCATATCCAGTGTCAAAATGTTCTTATATAGGTCTCTGGTCACTTGAAGAATGAAGAGCTAGGGGCACAAAAAGAGCTTCTCTCTCTCTGGTAGTCAGAAAGCATCCCAGGGTTGTACCAGAGGAACTAGAATGAATATTTATCAAGCATCTGGAGAGAAAAACTCTCTAGGTGTAATAGTAATAGAAAAGGAAAAAAGTCCCAACAGAGAACAGCAAGCAGCTTCCAGTAAAAGGTAAAGCTTCTGCACTGGGGTGAAGTAGGAGGGGCAAACAATTGGGAAAATATTTGTAGTGAGACACTGTGGTGCATACCTACAAATCCAGCATACGGAAGGCTCGGGCAATAGATTGGAGTCCAGAATAGTAAGTAATCACTGTTCTATTGCTATGAAGAGACACCATGGCCAAGGCAAGTCTTAAAAGAGAAAGCATTTGATATGGGGCTTGCTTACAGTATCAGAGCTTTAGTGCATTATCATTAAAGTGGGAAGCATGGTGGCATGCAGGCCAGCACAGTGATGGAGAAGTAGCTGATCCACAAACAGCAGGAAGAGGGAGAGCTACTGGGCCTGGTATGTGCTTTTAAAACCTCAAAGCCCACCCTCAGGGACCCATTTCCTCCACAAAGGCCACACCTCCTAATCCTTTTCATCTTTTCAAATAGTGCCACTCCCTAGTGACTAAACAATTCAAATAGATGAGCCTACAGGGGTCATTATGATTCAACCCACCACAAGGAGTTCAAGGTCACCAAGGTAATGGAGCTAGACCTCGTCGTAAAGACAAAAACCCTTGGACAGAGAAGTATTAGCCTCACTCTATAAACAATCACATAGAAGTGTAGAATAAAGTGGCTCCCACACAAGAATGAGGACCTGAGTTTGATCCCCAGCACCCATATAAAATCTCATCATGGAGTGTTTGTAATCACAGTACTGGGGAGGCCAAGACCAGCAGGTCCTTGGTCCTTGGTGGACAGCCAGTCCAGATCAGTCAGCCACCTCTATGTTCAGGGAGAAACCTCATCTCAAAACACAAGGCAGACAGCTTCTGAGGAAGGACAGTCAAGGATGACCTGTGGCCCCCACAGAAGAATGCACACAGGCAGCCACACATACAGGCACACGCACACACGGTGAGTTCATACAGGTCAATAAAACAAAACCATTGAATTTTGAGGGCTAGATGCATAAATACAGTTTCTAAAAGAAAAAGATCTGACTGAGGAGACATGTGGGAAAACACACCCCCTTTCTAAATAGTGGGCTAGAATAGAGGTACCACCCTTCCCACTTAGAAGGGGTGTTAATCTGGCCAGTCCCTGGGCTGGCAAACATGGAGCCATGTTGCTTCTCTGCAGGCATGTTGGAGAAGCACTGTATTTATTTGGAGACCCTGGATAAGCACATTCTACACTTAGGGTTTTAGATGGCAAGCAACTGGCCTAAGCAACTATTTCTCTACAGTTCAGAGGGTATATGTTAAGAAGGAGGCAGGGTTGTGCTGAGGTGATCCATGAATTCTTCCATGCATTCCACACTCATTTATTGAGTTTCTACAACATGCAAGGTATGGAACAGAAAACTGGGCACGATGTCACAGTCCTGTGTTCCCATTGCAGAAAAGTGGGCAGGATGTTGGCGGTCCTGCGTTCCCATTCTAATTTTTTGCAGAGAGCTGGCGGGGAGATGGTTCAGTCAATAAAGTGTTTGCACACAAGAATGAAGACTGAGTTCAGATCCCCAGAACTCCTAGAAAAGCCTGGCAGGGTGGCGCATGTCTGCAATCCGAGTGCTGAGGAAGAGGGGATGCAGGAAGATCCTTGCTGGCTAGTCAGTCTAACTAAAACCATGAGTTCTAGGTTCAATGAGAGACTCACTCAAAAAGCTAAGGTGGAGAATGGTAAAAGACACTGTGTCTATCTCTGAGCCTTGTGTGCGTGTGCACAGGAGAGCATACATGCATACATCCCACACATACGCCATACCAAAAGAAAATGTTCTATGGAGAATAGCCAGCTTTGTAGGGGATCCGGGAAGAGGCAGAAACATTGATCTTGCAGAGCCAATGGTAACTGGAGCTGAGCCTCTCTGCACTTTGGGATAAACATAACTCTTTGGGGATAGTCACCTAATAAGGAGACATTTACTCTGCAGCCCTGAGAGACCAGTGGCCTGGGCTCTTAGCTTGGTTGCTCTTGCTGACTGTGGTCTAGTTAATGGACTGTCCACAGGGGCAAACGGTAGGAGTGCAGGTACACTGTATATCAATGCCTTCAGATTATGACAGGATGAACAGTGGAAGAGTGTCTGTCACTGGGGGGTGCCAGGGCTCCTCTCAAAACAGCCCTGCCGCCCAACACTCTAGAACACGCCGGGTCCTTTGGGGGCTCAGTTTGGAGGCGAGGGCTGGGCTTCTGCTGCACCTGTAGCCTCGCGCTTAGAGGACTGTGCCTTGCGCTTAGAGGCCACAACTCCATGTTTCCACATTTCCTTCAGCGGTTATAAAATTCTAAGGATCTGACGGCTGATTTTGTCTGATTCATATATTGCTTAATTTGATTTTTTTCACCCTAGAACAGATGGCCATCTCCATTCAGTCGTGATCCACATGGTCTGGCTGGGAGCAGCTGGTTTGGAGGAGTAGATGGCAATTCATTTCCTGCATGTCAAAATGAGCCACAAGGAAGGGAACTCAGACGGAGGGAATGTGATTTCTTCCATTTAGTTTGTATTTGTAAAGTTAAGGGTTTGATTAGTTGTTGTTGTTGTTGTTGCTGTTTTTCCTTGGGCCCTTAGTAGGATTGCCCTGTGAATCTCACAGGCTTCAAGCAGCTGGGGAGGAGGGAAAAGTCTCCACTCCTGAGGAGCTGATGGAGTGGCCAGGTGTGAGTAGCAGGCCAGCTTCCCAAGGCTGGGGAGCAGCTGGACCGCTGGACTGTGGAGCTACCCTGACTGTGCTGTGTCAAGAAGAGTATTCATTACTCTTAGAAACTGTTCTTGCTTTTTCTTATTCATGTGTATGTGCAAGTATTCATGTGTGTATTTGCATGTGCGGGTGCATACATGTGGAGGCCAGAGTTTCACTTGGTCTCTCTCTCTCTCTCTCTCTCTCTCTCT
>LOJH01018963.1:0-21468 GCA_001685095.1 Ellobius talpinus | reverse complement strand
TGAGCCATCTCTCCAGCCCCATGAAACATCATGTTAAGACAGTCATTTCCTATTTATTTTTACCTGCATACTCCAAAAATATTTGAAAATGTATTCTCCTTGTCCATTATTAAGTAAGCATCATAAGAGTTTTATGTTAAGTCAGTGCATGGCAGTGTCTGACTATGGCAAATGTTACCATTAGGAAGGGAAGTTCTTACTTTGATCAGTGCTTCCTAAGGAACCCTGCTGGGGTTTGCTAATGAAGGGTGGCATGCAGTCCGTCACCTGCTAGTGAATATTCTAAGAGGAGGCTGTTCTTTCTCCCTTCTTCAGTGATAGATGCTGAAGTCTGGGCTTTTCACCTGCTAGGCAAGTGCCTTACCACCGGGCTGCAAACCCAGCCTAAATAAGCTTTTTGTTGTTGTTGTTTTTCTAAGTAAATATTTTCAGCATTTTTTTCTCCATTCTTTTTTAACAACAGGATTATATTCCAAAACAAATAATGTTTTAAGGCTTGAAAGTCTTTTATCAATCATTGTGTCAGATTTCTTTCCCTTCGTATCAAAAGCCAATAAATAAATGAATACATGTGTTCCGATTAGTTTTTAGTGTCAACTTGACTCAATCTAGAGCTGTCCGAGAAGAAGCACCTCAGGTGAAGAACTGCCTCCAACAGGTTGGCCTGTGGGCTTGTCTCTGTGGCATTTTCTTGGTTGATTTAGGAAGGCTCAGCCCATTGAGGGCAGTACCATCCTTAAGCAGGTCATCTTGTGCTATATAAGAAAGCTAGTAGAGCATGGGCCAATGAGTGAACCAGTAAGTAGTCTTCCTCCACGTTCCTGCCTTGAGTTCCTCTGTGATGCACTGTGACCTGGAAGTGCATGCGAAATAAAAACCTTCATCCCCAAGTTTCTCTTTCTGGTCATGGTGTTTGTCACTGCAAACTAATCGCTATGTAAGTTTAAGGCTACAAGCATTCAAATTTTTCTGGATTTAGTTATTATTAAGGTAGAATTAGTTAAAACAGCAAAAGATATTAAATCTGATGCATAATAATTCAACACAAGAACATTTTTATTAGAATTGCTGAAAGTAATAAGTCAAGAGTGCTTCTCTTCCCCATGGTGAACTGTTTACTGCTGGAATGTGGCAGGGTACAGCACCCTTTTTGTTCCTATTTCTGTTGTTTACAGAGACAGGCATGGAGAATCTGCTCATATAAATAAGTCGGAGGGGATGGATTTACTAGCACTGTCAAGCAAGTCTATTTCAGAGATGTCAAAAAAGGTCATGCAGTCACTTATCATGAAAATATTTTAATGGTCTATCCATTGATGATTCCATTAGGATGTCCTTCAGTTCCATTAAGAGTCAAGAGTCCGAAACTGCCTTTCTTCCCCGTCACTCGACTCCAGTTCAGTGATGGTGTTTGCAACGGTCCCTTTGTCAGACAGAGGCTTCTGCACTGTGAGTGTATGTTTTTCTTTTGTAAGGATGGAGACAGACATGGATAAAGGACAAAAGGTCCATCAGGAGGAGTCATCAAACATGCTATTATCTGTTAAGAGTACTTAGGGGACTTGGGGACATTAACTTGACTCTTGGCACCCTTCTTCCAGATGCACCCTTTGAAAGTCCTTCCAACAGCATATCTCTTTAAAATATACTGTGGTAAAAATCCATGTTAGGTGCCTGGATTTATTTACTTGACAATAAAGCTTCCTTTCTCAGAATTCCTATTAATATATAAAAGAATAAATGTTCTCAGAATAGTTCCTAGGAAACACTACTTTGGAGGTTTGTTTAATAAATTTTAATTGGCTCCCCAATTAATAAGATCGAAAGCTGTGAGTTAGAGATTGTTGCAGCTGTAGAACAGATAAGATGATGATGATGAAGGAGGACGATGAGAAGAAGAAGAAGGACAGGATGAAGAAGATAAGAAACGGACTGTGGTCATTGTGTGTGGTTCACAATGCAGAGATATCCAATAAGCCGTGGCCAAGACCAACAGAATAGAGGTCCCTTGAGTAGTACAACAGTATCTGTCCGGACAGGTAGCTATGAACTACAGCAGTTCCTCAATAAACAACAATGTCCAAATGGTCTACCTAAGATTTACTAGTTGCTATGTCATTGGGTGAGGTCATGATGTGTCCTGAGAGATGGTGTTATGGCTCATTTCAAGCTGCAGTATTGACAAACCTGTAGGACGTTCTCCATTGTCTTTCTCCTCTTCCACCAAAGCCGCCTCAGATAGAGATGGTGATACTTCCTGGACCCATGAGACATGGGGAGGACAATTGCCCTCAAGAAATATAATGGACTTTAGGCAAAGGAGAAATAAGTGACAATGTTTTTGCAAAGACACTGTATTTTTTTAAAAAAATTAATTAGAAACATTACCTTGTGTTTGTGTCTCTGTGAGTGTGTGCCATTCCATGGAATCCAGAAAAGGCCTCAGCTCTCCTGGAGCTGGAGCTCCCGGCAACTGTGAGCCGCCTATGTCACTGTTAGGAATGGACCTTGAGTTCTCTGGAAGAGCAGCAAGCGCCTTTAACCAACCACTAAGCCATTTTTAGCCCCTTAAATTAATTAAGCTGCATACAAAATAATTTCATTATGGCACCTTCATATGTATGAATCAATATAATTTGTTTCTATTCTTCTCTGTCCCCACTTCCTCCTATTGCTAGTCTCTTTATTCTCTCCAGACAGTTTCTCCTTCGCTTTCACGTTCATCCTATGACCTTTTCATCCCCCCCAGGCTTTATCCTTCTCTTTCAAAGTCCCCTTTCAACCTCCAATGGTGTAGTACCCTGAAAACCAGTGTGTTAGGTACCAGGATTTGCTGACTGGACTGTAAAGCTTTTTTCTTAGAATACCCATTAATATCTGAAAGAATACTGATCAGTTACAGTCTTAAATATAGGTTCTACATATAACAGAAAAATACGTAGAAAAATGTTTTTTTAATGGCTTATTTTTCCTAACAGAGTGATTTCCAATCCAATCTACTTTCCTACAAATTTCGCAAATGCATTTTTCTTTACAGCTACATAAAATGCCACATCTCATTATCCCTTCCATCTGTTGATCAGATTGTAGGCTGCTTCCATTTCCCCATTCTTGTGACTAGTTCAGCAATAATCATGGCTATGAAATATCTCTACGATATGTTGCAAGTCACTGATACCTTGCAGTGACTCATAGGTGTAAAGTGGTAAAGTCCTTGGGGTGGTTTGAATGCGAATGTCCCCCCACAGGTTCACACATTTGAACACTAGGTCTCAAGTGAGGGGTGCTGTCTGTGCAGATGTAGGTGGCTGGAGAAAGGACATCAGCAGAGGTGAGCTTTTAAAGACGCGGGCCCTTTCCATTGGCTCTTTCTTCTTGCTTGCAGTTTACCGGTACCACAGTCATCAAAGCTGGAAACTGGAGACCTGGCTTTGGCTCCTCACACCTTCTCAGCGTCGTCACTTCGGCTCCTGCCTCTTTGTCCCTCTAGCCCTGCCCTGGAACTGATGTGTAAACTTCTATCATTGACCCCTGCACAGCTGCTATTCCCTCTTTCCTGTTAGCGTCTGCCTATCCCTCTCCAACCCATGCTCCTCCATCGGCATGAAATTCCTTAAGTTCTCACAGTTCTTTATTTAAACCTACCAAGCTCCATGGGTAAGATCAAGTGCAGCTCCTTCTCCAGGACCCAGGACCCCTGAAGCCTGCTCCTTGCCCACCTCTATGGCAAGCTGTTCTCATTTTCCACCCATCCCCAGGAGTGCACTAACAGAAGTGTAAGGAAATGCTCCTCCTGGGGTCTTTATTTTGTCCTCAACACCATCCCAACACCACAGCAGGTCTGTGGACAGAGCTGGCAGGACAACTGTTGTGTAGTCTCACGCACGGGGACTTTTTGATTCCACAGAGTGCTGAGAGGACGGCAGGGTTCCTGGGGAGGCTGCCAACAGTAGAGTTGCATGCCTGCTCTGACACTTGTCAGCTGTGTGGGCCTGGATAATCCCTCTGGTGTCTGCCTTTGGAAGTACAAAAATGCCACCTAAGTCCCCCAGGATGGACCAAGGGCAAGTTTCAACAATTGCTCCAGCTTTAGAATTCTGCCTACTCAGTGTTAGGAGTGGACAGAACATGACGAGCACTTTCTATGAGGACTGGGAGGTGGAAGATGAAGGCACTCTGTGAGCAGTCATGGCTCTGCTACTTACTTGGAAAAGCTCTCTGAGGAAGTTGTTTCCCATATCCTGACCTCCGCTCTCCCTGGAAGCAATGATGTTGACCTTGTTCAGAGTCATTAGACTCATTGTCACTGGTATCCCGTCAGCAATGCAACTCCGGTTTATGAACTGTGGCTTGCCCCAAAGTGGTGTAAGCATCCATCTCCTTTTCCCGCTAATGTGCTCACCAGGGCACATATCACTGAAGATGACATCACTGACCCTTACATCAGCCTCCTTCTTCCACGGACTGAGGGGAAACAGGCTGATTGTGTCCTGAGCCAGAAGGTTAGAGATGCTGTGTTTCTTGGACTGTAACAATGAGGGTAACTCTGTCCAAAAGAGCAATCTAGATTTTTGGCATGAGCTCCCTGTTCAAATGCATAGAATTTACTGTCATATGACTGCAAAGTGTGATAGATTCTTGTCAGACCCAGGTCAAATCCAGGTCCGTCCCAAGGGCCATTGTCTCCCTACATGAATCTCATCACCTCTTCCAACTTCCAGGGGTCTGGACACAGGGAAGATGGTTACTGCTCTCTCTCTGCCCACCTCTGGGATAGCATCTGGAATAGCAGCTCCACTCACTTTGCTCCTAGCCTTCATGCTTCACTGTTATTTCATTGTACAGTTTGAAGTTAAAATGTGATAAATAAAGCCATATTGTCATACTGCCCTTTTAATTAGTTCCTTTTCATAACTTCTTAAATAATTTTTCTTTTTAGAGATTTTATATGTATAATGTGTGTGTACATACACACACATATGTACTGTCTATGTGTAGATGCACACAGAAGTCAGAAGAAGGTATTCGATTCCTTGGGACTGGAGTTGCAGGCAGTTGGGAG
Organism: Ellobius talpinus; assembly: GCA_001685095.1. NCBI lineage: Eukaryota > Metazoa > Chordata > Mammalia > Rodentia > Cricetidae > Ellobius > Ellobius talpinus. Next base: position 16,406 of record LOJH01018963.1, on the reverse strand, counting down.
CCACCATGGGTACAGGAACAGAACCCTGGTTCTCTGGAAGAGCAGCCAGGGCTCTTAACCACTGAGTCATTTCTCCAGACCCTAATTAAATGATATTTTAAAAGTTTTATTTTACTTTGTGTGTATGAATGGTTGCCTGCATGTGTACATGTGTACCATATGTGTGCCTGATTCTTTCAGAGGCCAGAAGAGGATCCCCTGGAACTGGAGTTACAACCAATCGTGAACCACCATGTGGGTGCTGGGAACTGAAAGTGTGTCCTCTGCAAGAACAGCAAGTGCTCAAAGTCACCAAGTCTTCTCCTCTCCAGCCCCTGAGTACATGATTTTTAATAGCTTTGTGCTTCCCATATATTTGGAGGAGCCAGAATAAAGATCTCTGAAAGAGGGTATGAACTGAACAGCACTTATTTGGCCATAGTGACAGAAGACAAATGTTGTCATGCTCCAAAGCCATGAAGCTGGGGACAGTTCTCCCTGCTCTGGCCTCAATATATCCCCTGCAGTTCATGTGTCAGAAGCTTAATCCCCAGGACAATAGTGTTGGGAGGCCGCATATGTATGGGGTGACTAGGTCAGGCCTCTGCCTTTGTTGGTAGATGGAGGTCCTATCTTGGTGGTGGGGGTTGACCATAGCAAGAATGGGCTTCTGCTTTCCACCATGGGATGATGTATTAGGCCCCCAAGAGATGCTGACACCCTGATATTTCACTTGTCAGCCTCCAGAACTAAGAGGATTACAAAGTGAGCCTTGTCAGTCTCTGGTGTCCTATTGTAATAACACAAAACACACTAAAGCACTACAAAGTTTGAAATTCATTGAAGGATAGTCCCAGGCAGGTTCTCCCAAGGAGAGCTAAAGGTCAAGAATCTAAGCTATTTGACATTCATCCACTCTTTGGCATCTTGTGCTCCTGGAATCTTTTTGTGTATTGGTAGAGTGGGAGAAAGATGGGACAGAGGAAGGGATTTGCTTTCTGTCTCACAACTGTTGTGTCATGTGTTCAATCACAGATTATATTCTGAATTATTTTATCCTTTCTCCATTTACTTCACAAACAATTACTGAATGCACCTTAGATAAGTGCCAGGCTCGATGTGAACTAGACACTGCAGGCCTCACTCTCCAGGATGTTCCTAATGCTGTTTGTTTGACAAGTCAACCAGATGCAGAAAATGCCAAATGAGTTCCATAGAAATGGACGCCTTATTAATAGCACAGTTGAAAGTATGTTTAAACAACTGTGTGGGCAATTAATTTTTAGCCTGTCTTCCCTTTCAGACTAAAATCACAGAAGGATAATGATCCTGCTTCCATTGTAACTCTCGCCCCAATAGCTAGTCCATGAGTAATGGACTCAATAAATATTTGAGAAGGAAAGAAAAGATGAACAGGGAAAGGAGGGTTACAGGGAAAGGAGGGTTAAACGGGGAAGAGAGAGAAGGAAAAGGGAATGAGAGACAGGGGAGGGGAGGGGAAAGTAGCTAGTGTTCCAGAAGAGGGGTGAAATGGCCTTATGAATAAGCTGGAGTGTGTAGAGTAAAGCCTGACAGAGCATGGAGAAAGAGAGGAAGAGGTTAAAACAAAAGAATGTCAAGACCTCTGGTACCGAGCTGTGCTGGAGGGGTTGTTCTCCAACTGCAAATGTCTGTGTATGGCTGAGCAGTGCCCAGGTGTCTTTTGACCCAAGCTGAGGCATCTTGGCTCCCCTGAGAGTTACACCTCTGGCAAGAACCGAGGATGCCTGGACCATGCAGTCTGGACTCAGAATGAGCTGCCTCCAGCCTATGCTGCCAAGAGTCCAGAGTTAGTGTCTAGCCCACTTGTCTCTGAGGTGCTGCTGCATGAGCACTATGCTAAGAAGGACTCAATACACACACCATTTTAAAACATCCCTAGACCCGGGACATAAAAATGTCTTTGACCTTGGCCCACTGACCCTCACAGGCCTTCTAGTTCCTTGGTCCTCATTTGTAGCAACAATAGCTCTAAATTTGTACCTCTCTCATTCTCTTAGGTACCTTCCATTTCACACTGAACTTTGACCTGCTTCTGATAAAAAAAAAAAAGCACATTTTCCAAACTAATATAACAAAGGTGTCTGGAAGCCACAAGCTTGCTTTCAGGAAGGGCTTGAAAGTAGGCAGGACTTGGGACAGGTGTATTGCGTGCCAGGCCTTCTGCTAAGTACCTTCATTACAGGTTTTCCTCCAATACTTGCAACACCCCTGCAAGGCAGGTGCTATGGCAAACCCTGGTAGCCAGAGAAGAAAATAAGACTCAACTGACTGGCTTAAGTCACATGTCTGTCTGTAGCTCCTAACCACAGTGGTGGAAACAGGATCTATAGGCAGGTGACACAAATCAGGTCAAACTGGGCTGAGGTGGGCCAGACAGGCCCTGATGGCAATGAGCTGTGGTATCAGCTGAAACCATGGACAGGTTACTAATAAAATAGCTAAAAGTATGTTTAAGGATTCTTTCTGCTGGACACGTGATCTTCAGGTTTTCATTTTCTAGAATGCCATATTCTTACTTAGGTTAAAATGTTGAAATGTGATTTTCTTTTTTGGAGACTCATTATTGTAGACCGAGTTTTTATCTGGACCACCAGTGCCAAAATAAAGCACAGAGACTTAATATTAATTATACTTGCTCAGCTGATAGTGCAGGCTTGCTACTATCTCTTACAACTTAAATTAGCCCACTTTTATTAATCTACATTCTGCCATGTGGGTTAACCTCTCTTTCATCTTGCACCTCCTGTTTCCTCTCCTTGTCTCTCTGACAAATCCTCTGACTCCACCCTCCTTCTTTCTAGCATTCTCTCTGCCCTGAAAATCCTGCCTCGCCGTGGGTCATTCATCTTTTTATTGACAATGAGAGCAATTCGTATTTATAGTGCACAAAGATTGGTCCACAGCACATTATGTTGCCCAGGCTTCCTCAGAATTGATGATCCTACTGCCTCTGTCTCCCAAGTGGTAAGATTACAGACATGTACTAGTACCAGGCAGAACAGTGAATATTTAAAATAAAAATGCTCGGTGTGTAATGCTGCAGGGGATGTGCAGCAGAGTGAAGATGGACACAGGTAACTGCCTGTGAGTCTTGCAGAACCCCCAGGGCTGGCTTTGATCTTGGCCCTCGGGATTCTGTCACAGTGCTTTCTGATGATACCCAGATGGGGGTCTGGGCTGTTCCTAATCAGTCTCACCTCTGTGGGTCTGTTTGGTGTCTGGGTCATGGCAGGGCCTTAAGAGGGTCAACACTAGGAATAGTGTAAAAGGTGACTGGGTAAAGGTCAGGAAAGAAGTGTCTTCAGAGGAATTAGTATGAGGACCCATGAGAACTCCCATAAGTGCAGTGGTGCAGGGACAATAAAGCCAAGGACCTGGCTGTCCCCTGCGTTGGCTTGTGGATAGCCAGGAGAGGCAACTGCTTGTGCAAGCACGCTCAGAACGAGAGAGGGGTCTGGAGAGGGGAGGTTTGTGGGGTTAATTCTGCTTCGTTGTGGCAAAGCATTCCTTCTCCACGCCCACGTACCTGGACTCTGTCCTTTGGACTTTTTGTGGCCACCAGGCCTCCCACTCAGGGGACACTCAGTGAGTTTATTCTGGACTCACTATCTTTAGCCCTGCACCTGGGAGCATAGAAAGGTCCCCGTGCTTGAGGATAGGCTTTGCTCTTTTGTGAACCTGAGTCTGAACTAGGCTCAGCCAGTTAGCTGGTCTCTTCATCTGTGCATGGGGTGCTGAGCCTCCCAGATTCTGTAAAACAGACACTCTTGCAGATGCACTCAGATGACCAGGTTCTGATAAGGCCTGAGACAGAGAGACACATCCTTCTTGAGCTGATAGAGGGACCATCTGGATGGAGCCTTCAGAGGCTGCATTAGGGCCTCAGTGCTGGAGCTGTGGCTCATTCCCCCATTATCCACCATCCACAGGACTTATACAGGGCAGATGGTAGCTCACCCTCGAGTCTCCCCTGTGACAGTTTCTCGTCTCACACACCCTGTACCTCCTCTGTGCCACACAGTGCCTCCTTCATGCCTTTTCCCCCAACTCTCTTGAGCCTATCAGGGTCTCTCCAGATTTTCATCTTCCAACTTCAGTTTCTACAATAAACTGATTTCTTGTATATATTACAACATGACATGCTGAAAAGCGAGAGCATATTTGGGCATAATGTTTCCACTTGTGATATTCTGTAAACCATTGGCCTGACTGTGCTATTAGGTCCAAAGCCCACACTGATAACAGTCAGAAGCAGGGTATGCGTATGTGTGTGTGTGTGTGTGTGTGTGTGTGTGTGTGAGACAATCATCCTGGGCAGATCAAGGCTAAAGGAGGCGAATTGCACTTAACCAAGTGACAGCAATGCTTCTCTGAACAAACACCAGTCATAGTCATGGCAACAGAAATGTGTGAGTTATAAAAACACGTTGTGAGGTTTATGTTAAGATTAAATGAGAGCGTTTGTAGCAAACAACACAGAACCAGAACACATAGTAATTTGTTTTTAAAGATTTATGGTTTTTTTAAATTATGTGTGAGTGGAGTGTGTGCATGTATGTGGGAGTGTCTGAGGAGGTCAGAAGAGGAAGTTAGATCCCCTGGAACTGGAATTACAAGCAGCTGTTAGCTGCCTGGTATGGGTTCCAGAAACTGAACTCTGGAAAAGCACAAAGTGCTGCTCTTGACTGCTAAGCCATCTCTCCAGGCCACAAGTAAACACTTCTTTAAAAAGTGGTATTCAACCCTCACCTTATTGAGAGACTGTTGCTATTGTCCTCATGGTCATCTGTCACCAGTGCAGTCAGCTCAGGGATGCAGGTGAATTGTAGGCCAGATAACATAGAAGTCACTTAGGCTGTTGTTAAGCATGACACTGGGTGCTTCTTTCCTTAACACATTAGGTTTAACTTCAGTCAAGGGAGGAGGGAAGGAAGTGAACCCTGTGGGAACAGCACAAGGCATAAGGACTCTCCAGGGCAAACAGAGTCCTTCTCAAAAGTTACTGTTTCAAACCACGAACAGCACCCTGGAAACCCATCTATACTCCTAATGACTTAAAAAACCTTTTAATTATATTGTTACTTTTGTTTTTCATGCTCACACACCACATAGATACATAATTTCATTTGAAGACATACGTGGTCACTCAGGGAAGAGAGGAGAGAGGAAGATGAGCCAATAGGAATAGGAATGGTCTCTCCTCTCTTTCCTTTTGCTCCCAGGGTAACTCACAGACACAGACATTTATGTTATTTTCAATTTTCTCTGTAACGATTCCCTGCTCTGAGGAAAGGCTTATCCCTGGGTCTCCTTACCAGCCATGCAGTTGCCTCCTGCTGCAGGGTGTGCAGGGTGCATACTTGCCCAGAGCTTGTCACTGCGATGATATGCCTTTGTCTGTTTTTACTACTACACCTTTATTTTTTAAAAATATACTTTATTATAAAAAAAGGCGAATAAAAAATTATACAAAAATTAGCCATCCATCTTAATGAGCTTCAGCCAGAATAGTCATTCTGAAGTTCACACTGGAACTTCACACTGGACTTTATATTTTCACTACACATTTTAATGTACTTATCTACCAACAAATCCTCCCAATCCTTGATAGAACTAGAAAAACAATTAACTATATCCTCATTCATCACTTGTAACCATTACCTGTATTCAGTCCTTTCTCATCTATTCATTCATTCATTCATTCATTCATTCATTGTGTGTGTGCACATACACACTCACACATGAAGAAGTCTGAGGACTACTTGCAAAAATTGTCTATCTCCTTGCACCACGTGAGCTCCAGGGATCGAATTCAGGTTATCAAGTTTGGTAACAAGTACCTTTGCCAGCTGAGCCATTTCACTGGCTCCCTGCCTTTTAAAAAGTAAAACAAAGACTCTTGGTAAGGCCTATGTGGTCTGCCGCTCAGTTACGGGAGTGCCGGTGGAGCCTGGCCTGCTTCTAGATCTCAGAGAACCTTGTTTGTATTCTGCAAGGGACCACAGCATGTTGTTATGCCCCAGACACTCTTCTTTCCAGCTTTTTTTTTAACTTCCATTCTTTTGGCTTTCTGGTCAGGAGGGCTTCCCCGGGACCCAGCTTCTGTGCACGCACTTCACAGAACATATTCATCCTGGAGCTCAGTGATTCACTAATAGAACTGTCATGCCCCATCCTCTCAGTGACCAGGCTGTACAGTCACATGGACAGGACTGTGTCTTTTGCTAATCTTCTTATCCCCTAATATTAGAATTTCCCAAATTCTCAGAATGAATGGGTACTAAAAAAAAAGCTGTTGAATCAATGAATCAGTAATAGTTTCTTTGTTGAATGATACTAAATTACAGCCTCTCTCAAAGGCTTACAATGGTAGAAATGCACACACACACATATGACTCGCTAAAATTAACCATATGTGCCCAAAGAAAATAGTCACATATAAACAAATTATCATTTTATATGCACATTCACTGACCGAATACAATAAAGTCAGAAATTAACAAATAAGCCAAAGAAAAAGTACACTCCTAAAATATGGAAACAGACTCCTATAAAGCTCTTAGTTTGTGGAGGAACAAAACTACTTGGAAATGGACCACATTGTAAACAGCACACATGGGGCCAGAGCAGCTTCCAGAAAACAAAACAAAACAAAACAACTTTGTCCTTACTTCTACTTTTTAGAACATAAAAATAGTGAATAAAAAAAACAAAATAAGGCCAAATGGTAAGAAGTGAATTAATTTCTACGGACATAGAAATTAGTGAAATTGGAGTAGAGGTAGGGAACTCAGTAAAACCAATGAGAAAACCATAAACTTGGGCTGGGACTGTAGCTCAGTGGTTGAGTGCCTGCCTGTGATCACAAGCTCCTGACTTTGAACACTAACTTAGAACACAGACACATAAAGCCACCAAACAAACAAGAATGGCAACAAAAACACAAACACCATGAAAGCTAAAATGGAAAAAGAATCGCAACAGTTTTTTTTAAGTTAAAATTATTTGGGGGTAGGATGGGTGCTGGAGAAATGACTCAACAGTTAAGAGCACCAGCTGCTTTTACAGAGGGCCTGGGTTCAGTCTTCACACCCACATTATGGCTCAAAGTTACCCATTATGCCAGTTTCAGGAGATCTGACACCTTCTTCCAACTTCCCTGGGCACCAGGCACCTGCACAGACAGACAGGCAAGCAAAAACACTTACACACATACAATAAAGTAAACCTTTAAAAATATTTGAGTAGATGGCACACACCTTTAATCCCAGCACTTGGGAGGCAGAGGCATGTGGATCTCTGTGAGTTAGAGGGCAGCCTGGTTGGTCTACAGAGTGAGTTCCAGGACAGGCAGAACTGTTAGACAGAGAAACTCTGTACTGAAAAACAACAAAACAAACAAAAAAAGTTGACTAGAAAATTAATTTAAAAATAGATAAAATGATTACTAGGCAATATCAGGCATGAAAAATTAATACAGATATAAAGCTTAACTTTAAAACTAACAACAAACTGGAGAATGGCTTGGGGGTTGAGAACATTGACTGCTCTTCCAGAGGACCTGAGTTCAATTCCTAGCAACCACACAGCAGCTCACAATTGTAGATAACTCCTGTTCTAGGGGATCCAGCACCCTCACACAGACATATATGCAGGCAAAACACCAATGTACATACAATAAAAACAAATAATTTTTAAAGACTAACACCACATATAACTTTTTACTACTAAATTTGAAACCCAGAAAAAAGAAGGCTTTTCTAAGAAAATATAACTAAGTGAAATCTGTCTAAGAAGTAGGAAATATGAATAAAGTAATGACCATTAAACAAACTAAAGTATTAGCTTAAATACTTCTAGCCTGTGCAAAAATAACAAAGAATCCATAATGGGTCTCTTAACTGGTGAGTGTGGCATTGATTTACTGCCCGCCCCCACCCCCGGGATCAGACCAGAGCAGCAAGACAGATCTCAGTGATGAATGGAGGAGCCACCAAATTGCAAAAGGTCAGCAACATTTTTCAGGGAAAGCATCAAGGGAGGAAATGTCATAACGAAGTTATGCTTGTGTATGGTAGCTTCACTTGCAAGCAGTCCTACCACTTGGGAGGCTGAAATAGGACTGTGAAATGGGGGCTATCCTGCTCTACATGGCAAGTAGTCATTTGAAAGCCAAAACAAAAATGGAGTCACCTGTGCCAGTCCTTCCAAAGGAATGGTTGTTACATATGCTGATCAGAACTAAATTCTTTCCAGTATAATTAATACCACTGTTCAAATGGAAGCAGAGGCAAGAAAATTCTAAACATTTTCCTCAGAGTCCACCCTCAAGGAGCTATGGAGACAAAGAGGACCGCATGCAACTTATTTCACTGGAGGCTGCCTGGCTGTGGCTCCATGCTGTGCTCCGCTTTATCACTAAGCTGCCTCTCTTCAGTTTTAATGCTGGTCGCTTTTCACTCACACCATTGACCACTCTGTTCTCATTTCTCATTTTGCTCAGTTCATTTTCTGTCTGATTCCTTTGCTTTGGCCCAGACTCCTGCTTGTTCTGCATAGGCATGATAATCACTCAAGGAGTGACTTTTCAATTGACCTACTCGTTCCCCTTCAAGACTGAAGGCACAGAGATAAGTCCTAACCCTGAAGTCACCCTGATGCCAGGGACAGCAAAGTCCTAAGAACAGACTTCTCCACCTTGAAATGAGGACAGCTATCTAGGACAGTGAGGCCACACTCCAAGCACATCACCATTCAGGAGCCAGACTGGTCCCAGACAGTGAAAGCTATAACAAAGTATTTTTTTTAATTTTTATTGTTTTACACAGGGTCTCACTCTACAGACCAGGTTGGCCTTCAAACACATTGAAATCCTCCTGCCTCTGCCTGCTGAGGGCTGGAATTAAAATTGTGAATCACCATCCCTGGCTTCTAACAATATCTTATTGGGCCACTTTCATAGCCAGACCTGAGACAACAACATCTCTATTTCTCTTTAAAAAAGAAAGAAAAGGCACAAATCACAATCACAAACCTCATGAAAACACAAAACAGAAACCAAAACATACAAGCATAACACCAACAAGACAAAAAAAATTCCAAACAAAACAAAATGAGGCAAATGCCACCATGTTCATTTCTGTGTTGGCCTGGGCACGTGACCTACCATGTAGTATGTGGTTAATATACCCAGTGAGAGTCTATTGGAGAAAAGCACATTTCCACTCTCTGTGGGTATTATTTACAGATGGCTTCTTGGTTAGGGGTGGGAGCACATGTTGACTTCTCCCTCTCAGCACCAGGACATCTCTAGTTTGAATCTGTGCCTGCTGCCACAGTCTCTGTGACTTCCTGTGTGCATCAGTCATGTGTCTGGAAGACACTTTTTGTTGGAGTCATTTATCACCTCTGGCTCTTCAAATCTTTTTGTCTCCTCTTCTTCACAGCTCCCTGAACCTTGAGGGGAGGGATTTGAAGAAGACATCCCATTTAGGATTGAGTACTTCAAAGTCTCTCATTCTCTGAATTTTGCCTAGATGTGGGTCTCTAAGAGAAAGCTCTGCTGATGGATGAACAAGATACTGATCTATGGGTATAGTAGAGTGTCCTTAGGAGTCATTTTATTGTGACACTTATTCATGAGAACAGTAGTATTTGTTTTTTTCCCTATGTCCATGGCCTATCTAGTCTCAGACTCTCAGTCGCTTTAGCAATGTCAGAAATGTCATGTTATGGAGTGGGCCTTAAATACCTTAAATACAGCTAGAAAGGGGTTGGTTACCCCTACAGTGTTTGTGACACTATTGCACCAACATATCTCCCAGGGAGGTTACCTTTGTAGGTAACAGGATTTTTAGCTGGGTTGATAATTATCTTTCTCTTTTGTCCCAGGAGCTTATCTATAGGCTGCTACATTTCCTGTGCTCAGCACTCAGATCCAATGATTTACACTCCTGCTAGTAATGTTTGTATCTTCAAAAACTTATAGACTGGTCATGCAGCGTCAGAGGAGGGACAATATACTTAGAAAGTCTTGGCCTTAAGTTCTGACTCTCCACTTAGGAGATGGGTGGCCTTGGTCTATCTTCTAACCTCTTGTTTCAGATATATTTGTCACTGATGTGATGGCTATTCTTAGTTGTCTATTTTACTACATCTGAAATTAATACCCAAGTGGTTAGGTATGCCTGTGAGGAGTTTTTTTTCTTCCTTCTTTCCTTCCTTCCTTCCTTTTTTCTTTCTTTTCTTTCTTCCTCTTTTGTTGTGTACAGGGGTGGTGTGGTGTGGGGGATGATTTAGACAGGGTTTCTCTGTGTAGCCCTGACTGTTCTGGAACTCTCTGTAGACCAGGAGGTCCTTGAACTCAGAGCTCCATCTGCTTCTACCTCCTGAGTGTTGGGATGAGAGACATCTGGTACCACCACTCAGCAGGGATTCTTCTTAATTAAGTCCCTTGAAGTGGGAAGATCCACCTTTATTCTGGATCCTTAGAGGTAGGAAGATCCACCTTGAATCGGGGCCACACTTTCTGGAAACAGCCTACATAAAGGACATGGAAGAAGGAAGCATTTGCTCTTTGTCTCTTAGCTCTCTCTCTCTCACTGCCAAGTCCATTTCCTCACTGGCATTAGAGCCTAGTTCTTTGGGATTACAAGACATACTGAAGACCAGCTAAGACATTAAAACTCCCGAACTAAACAATTACTGGATTCTTAGACTCTCCATTGGTAGATGACTCTTGTTAGACTAGTTGGACCATAGCCTGTAAGACACTTTAATAAATCCCATATAAATATATATTTATATATTCATCTATCGGTTACATTTCTCTAGAGAATTCTGACTAATACTTTGAATAACAAAACACTGAAGAACTTTGGAGCTTGAAACATTGACTGTTTCATTATTCATTAGAATTCCTTGAGCCCATTGGGCTAGCTCTTACATTTTGCATGGTGTTGGTTATAAGATTAAATCTCAAATTAATTTTAATCGGCATTTCCCATCTTAAAAGCCTTTCTTGTCCTTTTGTGTTTCATCTTTTGAGAGCTCTCTGCTTAGTTATATACACCATTTTTAAACTGGGTTATTTATTTTCATGATGTTCAGTGTTTTTTTTAGTTCCTCACATATTCTAGATACTAACACTCTATTGGATATATAATTGGTAAAGATATTTTCCTACTCTGTGGCCTGCCAGTTTATCCAGTGATAGTATTCTTTGCCATGTAGAAGCTTCTCAGTTTCAAGAGGTTCCATATATTGTTGGTCTTAGTGCCTGTGCTAATGGTGTTCTGTACAGAAAGTCTTCTTCTGTGCCAATGCATTCAAGGGTATTCCCCACTTTCTCTTCTATCAGGTTCAGTGTATCTGACCTTACATTGAGGTCTTTGATGCACTGGGAGTTTTGTTCAAACAAACATGGATGTATCTGCATTCTTCCCACATGCAGCCATCCAGTTTGATTAGTACCATTTGTTGACAATGCTGTCTTTTTCCCAGTGTGTATTTTGGGCTTCTTTGTCAAAAATCAGATGTCTTGTAGGTGTGTGGTCTTACATCTGGGTGTTCAATTCCACTAATCAGTGTGTCTGTTTTTATGCTAATACTATGCTGTTTTTATTCCTATAGCTCTATCATACAACTTGAAATTTATGACAGCGATCCCTCTCCTGGGCTGTTCTTTTACCATTCAGGATTGTTTTAGCTATCTTAGCTTTGTTCATGTTTCCATATGAATCTGAAAACTATTTTTTTCAATGTCTGTGAAGAATTGAATTGAATTGAAGAATTGAATTTTGCTAGGGATTGTTTTGAATCTGTAGACAGCCTTTGATTGTGTTGAATCTGCCTATAGTAGGATGGTAATTTTCACAATATTAATTCTAGTGGTCAGTAACCATGGGAGATCGTTCTATTTTATGATATCTTCTTCAATTTTATGGTTGGGGGCACCACAACATGAGGAACTGAATTAAAGGGCTGCAGCATTAGGAAGGGGAAGAACCACTGTCCAGGAGCTCATCTGTAGGCTGTGGTATTCTTTGGGTTCAGCACTCAGATCCTATGATTTACACCCCTGCTAATGTTTGTATCTTCATAACCTTTCAGGTCCTCATGTTGTGGTGACCCCCAACCATAAAATTGTTTTCGTTCCTACTTCCTAACTGTAATTCTGTTTCTCATATGAATTATAATGTAAACAAATATCTGTGCTTTCTGCTGGTCTTAGGCAACTCCTGTGAAAAGGCCATTCAACCCCCAGAGGGTTGAGACTGAGAAGCCTGGGAAGAATGGTTTTCATTCACAGACACATGAACATTTAAAGCACTTTAGAGACTGAGAAGTGAATGTAAAAGGCTGCTTGATCTCAGGAAGACAGCAATCTAAATAAGAAGTGTTAATTAAAACAACACCACGTGGGGAAAATTATGCAGCTTCTATGAAAAATAATATGATGAATCTTCAAAAGTTAGAAAAATAGAATCTTATGACCCAGCAAGTCTGCTTTGAGAAAAAGAATTTCTCAAACAGATATTTATATATCCATGTTCAGAGTGCCATGGTTCACAGAAGCCAAAAAGGTGGAAGCAGCCCAAGAACTCCTCCACCCAGTGGGCAGACAAGAACTGTGCTCAGTGACTGGGAGAAAGGCAGTTACAGCAGAGACTACAAGATGGACCTTGACGACTCCTAGGGGCAATAAGCCAGCCACAGGACACTGATTCCTCTCATTTGAGGGACCTAGAGTAGATAATTCCACAGGCAGAAAGAATGGTAGTCACCAGGTGCTGGGGTAGGAGCACAGGCATAGAGAGTTATATTTCAACAGATGGAGACGGTTCTGAAAATGGGTAGTAGTGATGGTTGCAGTGTACATATACTTAATGCCATCGACTCAATGTACACTTAAATCATCAAAATGGTTATTATTATCATTATTGAAACCAAATATCATGTATATCAGGGATTACCTTGAACTTCTGACTGTTCTCCTGCCCATCACCTCTGGAGTGCTAGGATTACAGGCATTTAATGGTACACATATTTTATTATAATTAAAAAGGAAATGTTCATATATGTATATAAGACATGAAAGTAGAAGAGAAACCATCCAGAGGAATTAATCCATCCAGAGGGGACTAATGAAGGGGATGAACCACGGGGCGGGGGAATGGGAAGGAAGTACACTCAAGTATAGCATGCATACTTGTGTGAGAGCATCCTATGTAACACAGTGCCATGTCCAGTGAACATACACAATGAAGGTATTTTTAAAAAAAGGAAAGAAATGTTGATGGCAATATGGCTCAGGAGCTAAAGGCTCTTGACCATACAAACTTGACAGCTGGAGTTTGAGCCTGAAACCCACAGTAGAAAGACAGAACCGATCCCAAAAGCTATTCTCTGTCCACCAGAGGTGTGTGCAATGTACACACCTGTACAAACGCACATAAAATAATTAACACATTAAATTAATTATATTAAGCAACAACACTACATAAGACAGAGTTGTGAGGGTTAAGTCCAACAACCCCACTGATGCATGGTCTAGCACACACCCAGGCTCCCTATACATCTTCCCAATTGCTTGGGACAAGAGGAACATCCTCTATCCACGTGACACCAGGAAGCAAGTGTCCATACAGTAGTTCCCAAACAGCTATGAACTGGCTCATATTTTGAGATGGAGTCAACTGTGTCAAAGTCAAAATGAGTAAGGAAATCTAGAGAGGCTGAATGGGGACCTGGGTTAAGAATACCTCAAAATTAGCTCCATGAGGGGAAATGGTGCACCTACACAAATATCTCCTATAATTTTGTTTTAGAAATAGTAAACAATTACACATTTTAAGACTACAGTATAAAGACAACAATAAAGCCACGCCTAACCTTGCCAATGGTGACTCACTGTTAGCATTTCAATAATATCCTTTTTCCATATATCTGGAGAGCAGTGGCTTGCTCTGCCCCTGGATGCTGGAGTGCGACCTCTGCAGGCTCAGACAGAGCAGATCTTCCCAGGAAACCCCTTGTGGTGCCCAGGCTGTGTGGTGACATTTCTCTGCTCTCTAGGTGTAGTCACACAGCCAAGGTGGTTCGTTTGCTTTGGGGACAGTGAGGAACAAGAGCAAGAATCTTCCCAGAAGTACAATCCCCACCCTTTTATGAAATGCACACTTATCAGAATGAGCACATCCAATGAGCCGACTGGAGCTGTCACCATGGACACCAGAAACAGCAAACTCTGAAACCAAGGGTTACCTGAGAATTAACCTCCTGACTTTTGCTCCATAAAAATGTTCAGTTTCCTGCAAGCTGTGCCTTTTATAGGCCTTCAACACAGGCACTTCTCCCCCAACCCCTGCACTCTACTTCTTCCCNTATTTTCTTCATCCACCTAGATTCATCTCCTACTTCCCCTCTCTTTGTCGAGAATTTTCAAAGCTTACTACCACAAGCAAAGTTCCTGTCTTGCAGGTGAATATGCAAGTATGATCAGGAAGCGAACATGTGACATCAGAGGCTGCAAGGAATGATGGGAAGGAAGGGACATGGAAATCAGGAATCCTGTGATTCTAGTCTGGAGTTCATGTGACAAACTCATGCATTCATTCCACAAACATTTGCAGTGACCTGTTTGTATTCTGGCAGTGCTTCCCAAGAGAAAGAGAAATAAGCCACATGTGTGACTGATTTATCATTTTCTATTGGCCACCTCTAAAAACCAGCGAAGAAGCCAGGCATGACTGTGAACGCTTTTAGTCATGGCATTCAGGAGGTAGAGGCCAGCAAATTTCTGTAAGTTTGATGCCAGCCTAGTCTACAAAGTTCCAGGTCAGCCAGGGTTACATAGAGAGACCCAGTCTCAAACAACAAACAACAGAAACCAATAAAGACAAGTAAAATTATTTTTTAATACATTTTATAGACCAAGTATACTTGAAATGTTGCCATTTCAACAAATAACCAATATACCAATATGCAAATTGATCTTTTTAAAACTATTTTCCACACAGGATTTGCTAGTTTTACACATACAATAATCTCAGCCGACTTAACAAACCTTCATCATGTAGACTGAACTGCATTTTAGGTTTCTCATACCTGAATTATTATAAGCATAGTTAAGGTTGAATAAAAATTTAAATTTAAATAAGTTAAAACTTAACAAGATTAAAAGTTTAACTCATGCATCCCGTGGTTCCAGGGCTCAGTGAGTGCACATGGTTCATGGCTACTGTAGTGCCCCCCCCACATCTGAGAACTTAAGATGGAACACAAAACCCTGCCATTGAGATTTCATCCAAACAGGGCCTCCGGCAAAGAAACCAACAATTAAAAGAAGTATTCTTGTTAAAAACAGCAGGGACCAGACATTTGTAGGTTAACTTTAGTTCAGGAGAGGAGACAAAAAAAAAGGTATCTAATATAAACAATCTTTCTACACAAAGATACATTCATTTACCAATTTTTTTAAAAAAAATATTTATCTTGTCAAGTGTGATTTATCATCGTTAGTCCCAGTAGGCACGTTGATCTCTGTGAGTTCAAGACTAGCTTGGACTACATAGAGAGTTCTAGTACAGTCAGGCAGACAAGTATATATAGTGAGATTCTGTTAAAAATTAATAAAAAAGATTTATTTTGCATTTATTTATGTTATATTATGTGCATTATTTATTTCTGTGTACGTACATGTGGGCCCTTTGGAGGTCAGGAAAGTCCAGATGCCCTGATGCTAGAGTTACAGGCAGTTGTGAGTTACCAAATGTGGATTCTGGGAACAAAACTGCAGTCCAATGTACCTTTAACCTATGAGCCATCTTTTCAGCCCCCCATTCACCAATCCTATGGATTATAACCAATATGTTTTTCAGAAAAAAAGTGTGCTGATTGGAATTTTGATTTGCTGTCCTTGTAGAATTCAGATCCATTATGTGTATGTGTGTGGGCAGGGGTGTTAACTTTAGGATTATACTCAAATGCAACAGACAAGGAGGGGCCAATGGGAAAGGGTACATGAGGCAGATACAGGTCATTGTCTCCTCATCCACCATCCTCACACCCTTCTCTGGTTTTACTGAGGTAGCAAGCAGAGACTCTTTGACCATAGAAGGTCATGGTCTATGAGGGCCATGGCAAATTATGATTTGATGTGGGATTCCCCTCTGTATGCTGTGAATATGTTTTATTACTATTGGTTAATGAATAAAGCTGTTTCAGCCAATGGCTTAGCAGAGCAAAGCCAGGTGGGAAATCTGAAAAGAGAGAGAGAGAGAGAGATTGCGGGAGAATTGTCTGTATTCTGTCAATCATGTATTTTAATAAAATGCTGATTGGCCAAGCAGGAAGTATAGGTGGGTCAACCAGACAGGAAGTAG
>LOJH01018962.1:0-22433 GCA_001685095.1 Ellobius talpinus | reverse complement strand
GGAGCCGGGCGGGACGAAAAGCAGGCCTGCGCCTGCGCCCCCCATATCACTACAGTAAGCCACAGCCATGTGATGAATCACAGATTACTAGAAATGAGTTAAATTAATATGTAAAAGTTAGCCAATAAGAAGTTAGAGCTAATGGGCCAAGCACTGTTTTAAATAATATAATTTCTGTGTGGTTATTTTGGTTTTGGGCAGCCGGGGATGAACAAGCGGCCTCCTCCTACACCTGGAAGCCCTCCCCTCCCTAGAGAGGTTCATACAATAATAGAAGATGCTCAGCAAAGGCTGAAGCCTCACCTTCCTTATCTAGGCTTTATTTAATGAACAAAACATATGCAAGAAAAGTCCCCTATACAACTGGAGAAAGTGGGTGCTATGTAAATGTCCCATAAAGAGTCATGTGCTTTGTGACCTCAGGCTTTGGGGGCTTTACCATCAGCTCACTTCCACTCCCAGTTCTTTCCCCCCTAAAAATCTCTACTTCTTCTAATCCTGTGTCCATTGCCCCAGACACAAGAACCTGGGTATTTCTCTTTTTTCTTTCCTGGACTTAAATGGGGCCATGTCTATTCTATACTGTGTCACCCATGTGTGGAGATGCCCAGCATGACTACAGGGAAAGATGAGATGTAGCCCCTTGCAAGGGCAGAAATGACTTCTATAGTGCCCAAGGGAAGCTGGAAAGTGTAGTCTTGCAGCAGGAAACTACCATCCCTAAATCAGAGAGGATACAAAAAATGCAGGGCAGGGTCATCATAGCTGATTTCTGCTGAGAAGGGTCTTTGGTGGAGGGGTTAGTTCCAGGACCATTGAAGAGAGGGTCCTCTGGTCACCTAACATGGGGAGAGTCTTAACTTCATCAGCTGTGATAAATCAGGTGATTGCCATCCCGTATTCCTGAGGAGACTTGGAAAATTAACGTTAAAGCACTGGAAGCAGATGATTTGCTTACAGAGAAAACAGGCTTTTCTGGAAATGATCATGGAGGGGCAAGAATAGAGGTGGGAGAGATGGAGTGGGCCAGTGGAGGGAATGGGCATAGAGCTGATTCCGGGTGACAGTATTTGGTGACTGTCCCTTTGCCAGGACTGACTGTTGTACCAAAATGGGCTAGAAGTATTGGGGAGCTACAGAGCATAAAAAGAAGGGAACAGGAGAAAACAGAGGACTAACATAAAGAATTGTATCTGGCCTGGAGTGGAAGGAATGCGGGTCCTTTCTAGCCACTCCCTCCACAGCATCGAAAAGGTCTTATTGAGATGTGTCAGGGACAAATGGAGCTGTTGTAGGGTGTGAGCCATTGGGAGAGCTTACATGCAACATTTTGTTTGGGCATAGAATGATGTTCATCAAGTAAAACATATAAAAGACAGGGTGGAAACATAAAGTAGGATAATAAGGAGGAAATGATTGATTTGGGGAAGAAGACAGGGTGAGAGGGAACCAGAGGGAATTTTTTGTCTGGTCCCATCTCAGACCAGTTAGGATGTGTTGGCCTGGAAGCAGCATCATCTAAGGAGAGCACAGATCCCATCCTTGGCAGCATCAGAGCTGCTCTATTTTAATCGTGGAGTACCGCAGCAGGCAAAGAGCTGAGCTGATCCTCAAGGATCTTAAGTTGATCTGAACTGGTGAGAGACAGGTTAATTGATGCAAAGGAGGCTTCAGTCTGGCTGTTTTAGTTCTGAGTCCCAATAACAATGTCCAGAGTGAGAAGAAGAGGAATGAGTTAGATGGCCCATGGCCGATAAGTCCCCTTTCAGAGGTCACCTACTACTTTTAGGGGTTTGGGGCACAGATCTCTCCATAACTGCTCCAAGGCTGACAGAAGGGTGCCAAGGAGCGCAGCAATGAGAGGGCCACAGAAGCCAGTCCACCCAAGGGACCATGATAAAACTCAACAGGTGCCAAAGACCCAGGACACCAGTCAGGAGGTAGCAACTAGACAGCTTTGTGGGGAACAATGAGGGACAGAGTTACACAAGGAAAACTTCTACCTCAAGAATAATGTGAATCACTCTAACACCAGGTTAAATAAAAGTTAATGAAAGGTTAAAGCAATTGTACAACTGGCCGGACCATGGACCAGAGCAGGATGAGGTAACTGTAATTAATGGTTTGTTACATCAGACTCTCACATGAGGAACAGCACCTGGAAGCTTTGTAAGAGAAGTCAGCGAAAGTCAGTATATAAGGAATAAATCTGAACAGGAAGTGTCTGAGCTATTTCTTGTTTCCATCTATGATGAACTTTGATATTTGTTTTCAATATTAACAATACCAGTTATTATTTAATAAATAAAAACCATTATTTTCTCAAGTAAGACATAATTGTTGGTTAGAAACAATTTGGTAAGGTAAAATTTTAAAAATTGGAACTAGTCCCTTAAATGGCCTTATCTACTATTTGAAAACATGACAATATTTATTTTTGTTAACATCAAATTGTTATATTCCAAGAGATAATTTAATTCTAAGTTGTGTTTCACAAAAAGAGATAATCTTTAATTTCCAATTTAAAAATACTCCCAGGACAACGACTGCCTCAGTTTCTGCTCAACAGTCAGCTCTCTCTAGAGCACTCTAGAATCAACAGTCAGTATTCTAGAGCACTCTAGAATCAACAGGAAGTTCTCTAGAGCACTCTAGGATCAATAGTCAGTTCTCTAGAGCACTCTTAAAACATCACGAGTTACTGCCGTGTCAGGAATAAATGACCTATGTTATAAACTTGCCTACAATTAGCCCTATTAGCAGAGCCTTTTAAAAATTCTCTGTTACATTTTCACTCCACACACTCAATCAACAGATGAAAGGTGAAGGCAGGGATGTCAAATCTGTAACAAATAATTCAGATCATAGACCGAATTGACACAGAAAGCTGAAACCAATGCTTGGCTCCTCCTGCTGACAGACAAGTCTCTAGGTCACCACCACCTAACAGCAGTAAGCATGTTTCTATTTAAAAATAGACTAATTGTTCAGAGGCATAATTTGTAAGGCAAGATAACCAAATATATGAGTTTTAACAAATATTGGCTGGGTGGGGGAGGGATGTTTGAAAACTCCACCAGCATCATGACCACAAGGCTCTGTGACACTGAGAAGAAAAACAAAACAGGAGGGTGCAGGAGATGACACTTTGCTCTTGAGAACCACTGCAAAGTAAAGTACTTCCCATAGTGGTTAGCAACAGTAAGGTGTTAAGCAATGAATTCTCCCTCCTGTGCATGGCTTTTGTTGACTATCTTTAAAGCTCTTGATGAAACTTTCATTTTGTGTATTTTAGGAGTTGTGAGTTTATTGAGTGGAATCTGAAAAAAGTGTCCAAGTCATTTTAATTTGCTATAACTTACCATGCCTGCAACTTGGATTCAACTCTTGTTTAGGAAAAGGGTGTGTACCTGATGGGCTAGCCTTGGATCAAGTGGCCTGCCACCATCTTAGCTGAGGACCTAGCTCCCCTTGGAGTAAATAACAACCATGCAGCTCGCCACCATCTTGTCTGGTAACTAACTCATCATGATAGAAGTATGGCATGTGACTTTATCTCCACTTTAGTTAAGGTGACCCCATGGTATAAATCAACTAAGACAGTACCCATAAAACAAATAGAGCCACTGAGCCATCTGCTTATCACTGCATCTCCCTTTTATTAGACTATAGAGGCAAAAGTAGGCCTCCAAGATGGATTGTTTTATTTTATTTTCCCTGCATTAAGGAGGCAACAGCAAGTCCCCAAGATATTTTGGAATAAGATAGACTTTTGTATGATGATTTTTGTCCTTATCTGTATTGCCTGAGGAGAAAGTCTGCTTCCCAGAGGATAACTGCTTCTCTTTGGGGTGGGAGAGACAGCTTCCATCACAGGGAAATTGTTCCTGCTTAGGTGGTGAGCTCATCACATGGAAATCTGTGAGGCCCCATTGTTCCTGGAATCCAAGGTGACTTCAGGTTTAGGGCAATGCCTGGAAACTTGTAGGCACCACTCAGATGGATCAGACGCTTGTAAAAGCTGACTTCCAAGGTCCTTGCAAATCTTGACAGATCTTCCTTAAATGATCATTGTACCGATGTGCAAAGCAGAACAGGGATCTAACCCAAAGTGAAGGAGACAAGTACAAAATGAAGGCGGAGCTAGCAGCATTTTATCTGCTGCTAGTTACCTTGCAGACACAAAGGAAGAGCCTGCATTTTTTGTTATGCAGCGTCTATGTCCATTAACACAGAGAATGCAAAGATGTGGAGCCCAGAAGAGTTCAAGAAGGCCATGTTGGGGAAGGCCAGAGTGGCGGTTTGAAGAAAAATAGCCTCCATACACTCATACAGAGTGGCGCTATTTGAAAGGATTAGGAGGTGGCCTTGTTGGAAAAAGTATGTCACTGACTTTGAGGTTTCAGAAACCAAAGCCAGATCCAAGGACTTTGTCTCTTCCTGCTGCCTTCAGATCTGGACATAGAACTCTTAAACCATTTCTCCAAAATTAATGTCCAACTGCATACCTCCATGCTTCCCACCATGATGACACTGGACTAAATTTCTGAAACTGTAAATAAGCCTCAATTAAATGTTTCCCTGTAGACAGATTTTTCTGTGGACCGCCAGCTTATAAAAAAATGACACGGAGACTTATTAGTAATTATAAAAGATTGGTCTATAGCTTATGCTTATCCCACTGGCTCTTATAACTTCAGTTAACCCATCTCTATTCACTAGCATGTTGCTACTTGACTCATGGCTTTTACTTATCCTCATGCATGCCTTGCTCCCTCTGCGTCAAGCTTGCCACCCCACCTTTTTTCTTTGCCTAGACCTCTCTGTCCTCAGAAGTCCTGCCTAACTTCTTCCTGTCTAGATATTGGCCATTGAGGTCTTTATTACACCAATCATAGTGACACATCTTCACACAGCGTAAAGGAATGTTCCGCAACATTTTCCTTTGTAAGTGTGGCTGTGGTCATGGTGTCTCTTCACAGCAATGGAGCAGTGACAAGATTGCAGAACTGGCTGCTGGCCACAAAGTACATGCAGTGGGGTTTCCTTTCTAAGTCTCAGTTTCCTTGTCTGAAATGGAGAATGTAGAGCAGAGGGTCTGTAATTTAGTCTAGTTTGAATCACCAGCTCAGCAGCCAGTTTACCTCTGCATTCTTTCCTGCCCCACTAGGACCACTGGTACAAGATGGAGTTAACCATCTGTGGTAGGGTTTTGAATGTAATTCGTCCCATAATCTCATTGGGAGCGCCACTATTAGGAGGTATGGCTTTGTTGGAGTGAATATGGCCTTGTTGAAGGAAGTGTGTCACTGTGGGGGCAGACTTTAAGGTTCCCTGTTCTTAGTTCTTAGTCGACTTTCTGTTGCCAGCAAGATATAGGATCTCAGTTACTATTCCAGGACCATGTTGGCCTGTACACCACCATCCCTCACACACATACACACACACACAGACACAGACACACACACACACAGATGATAATAATGGACTGAACCTCTGAACTTTAAGCGAGCCACTCCAGAGAAATATTTCCTTTATAAGAACTAGCTTAGCCATGGTGTCTCTTCACAGCTATAGAAACCCTAACATAGACACCCTCCTATTCTGAAGCCTTGCCAGCTGTGGTGGAGTGTGCCTTCAGTGGCTTGTGATGGTAATTTGAACTGTCAACTTGATGCAAATTAAAATGATCTGGGAGAGAGTCTCAATAAGAGATTGTCTAGATCAAGTTGGCCTGTGGGGTTGATTGGTTGTTTCATGATATGGGAATACCCTGCCTGAGATGATGGGTGGCACCGTTCTCCAGTCTAGGGCCTGAACAGTACAAAAGTAGGAAAAGCAGACTGAGCACTAAGCACACATGTGTTCATTTCCCTTTGCTCTTGGCTATGGACGCGCCATGACCAACTATTTCAAGTTCCTGCCTTGACGTCCCCTGACTACATGGACTATAAATTGAAATCATAAGCTAAAACAAACAATTTCTCATCTAAGTTACTTTTGGTTGGGGTATTTCATCATCGTGAGAGAAATATAATTAAGACATGGTCCATACTGGGTTGTGTTTCCTGTCTTTCTTGTAGACTGTCTCATCCCCTCTGCACCCTCATCCACCCCAGAATGGAGTTAGAACCCAGAGTAATCTCAGCACAGTCTTGGGAAGGAGGGATGAACTGTCTACTGCCCTCACTGCTGGACATTCCCCTGGGTCTCTAAGCCCCCCACCCCATTGCTCCATCAAACAGCCGGCGTTGTGCTAACGAAATACCAGTGTTTCGAGTCTAACCACTGATGTGAGAAAGAGGCATTTCGTTCTCCAGCTATAAGCTGATTTCCAGTGTTCGACCCTGTTCTGCATTACCATCACCTCTTTAATTAACTTAGCATCTCTCTACCAGCAGTTGCTAAATTGCCTACCCAGAGACAGGAAAAATTGAACTGAAGCCTGCTCCCAGCCCAAGGTGAGCACCTGGGAGGTATTTGGTGATTTGAATCAGAAACCATTTATCTGACATTTAATTTAAATAGCAATTAGTCAAGAGGAAAAGGCAAAGCCACTTCGAGGAGGAGGAGGTTAGCAGGCCCTAGGCCAAGTGCAGGGAAGACCTTCCAAAGCCAGGCCTTGTGCTTCAGCAAGAAGCCTTAATTAGTTCCCAGGGGAATCCCACCTGCTGCTGCCTTTCAGGGAGGACTCCAGTGGCCCCACTCCACTGCTTACCTAAGAGGGTTGATTCCACTTTTGTTTAGATCAACAGTTCTTCAAGGTCCAACTGAAAAAGCACATCACAGTTCCCAGAAAGCCTCAAGCTATCAAAGGTGGGCCTCATTTCACCTGGGCCTCACCTGCTATGTGCTCTTACCTGGGATCACTGGGGCCATTTGAACACAAGTTCTAAAATGTCTGCCAACCCAAAATCCTCCCGTTAGAGTGGCCTTCCTAACTGCACCCTCTCCCAATACTCCCCCCAAAGGCAGCCATACACTTTTGACCTCTCTATGTTTCGCAGAGTGGCAGAGGAGAGAGAGAGAGGAA
Source organism: Ellobius talpinus (assembly GCA_001685095.1). Taxonomy (NCBI): domain Eukaryota; kingdom Metazoa; phylum Chordata; class Mammalia; order Rodentia; family Cricetidae; genus Ellobius; species Ellobius talpinus. The sequence continues at coordinate 15,400 of LOJH01018962.1, read as the reverse complement.
GAGGAGGAGGGGCAATAAGGCAATAAGAGTGAGAAAGAGAGAGGGAAGCAGAGACAAAAGGGAAAGGAAGGGAGGAGGAAGAGGAAAAGAAGCTACTGACCTCAGTTAAGCAGTTTGGCTCTCCTTTTGGGGACACTTGAGCCTCTCATACAATACAACCTGGTGGGGCTGTGAAGCATCCATGCTCTCCTGCGATACCATCAAATCCTGAACAGTCTGCCTCCTCACAGGGTGGTTGCCTATGAAGCAGTCTGTGGACTTAGCACTTCCCTGATAGGAGGCTATAGCTAACTATTAGTATTTGGTGACCAAGATTTTTAGGAGTTAAAAGAGGGCGTGTCAACTGCTACTCTTGGGAGGGATCAAGGCTGGACTGTTAGGGCCAGAGTAGGTCCCATGTCACGTCTCTGGAAAAGCCTGTGCAAAAAGCCTGGGCCAGTCCAGGTCAACATAGTGGTATCCCTGAGTTCTCTAGAATGAAATTCTGTTCCTTCCCCTGGGACAAGGGAGAGATAGTGTCCTTGGAGACATGAGAATGTTAGAATAACTATGTATCAGCTGCAGCATCCAACATCAGCACCAGCATCATAACCACATACCAGTAGCCAGCATCAACATTTCAGATCAGCATCACCAGCAGACTCTCACATAAGCACTTTTGCCATCATTGGTATCAGCTCTCAGAACTGAATCCAGGATCAGGATGCCCTAGACACCGCATTGTATGTGGAATGAAAGAGACATGCCATTCCACCTTCAACCAGCCTAGTGATTCTCCGCATGGTGGCAGGTGAGAACCCCCTGGGAACTGTTCAAACTCTGATTGTAAGGGTCTCTTCTCCAGAGATTCTGATTCATGTGCTCTGGGAGAGGGCCAAGTGTAAGTTTCTCTCCTGGCAAGCTCAGGACTGGGCCCTGCCAAAAACTTCTCAAGGCAAAGCCAACTGCCTCTCACCTAGCATGAAAGGCAGGGTGTCTGCTCAAAGAAACCTCCAGGTGTCTCTGTTCCACACCTGGAAAGCCAGTCCTTAATCATGCTACGAAAACCCTACTATCCAGGGCTACAAGTTCAATAAGTGAGCCCACACTGAACCCAAGGACCAAAACCATAGCAGTAATGAAGACAGACAAGGCCTCTAGTTTCTTCACACCTGCCTGTGAATTACACTTGTGATTGGCTCTGACTGGGACAATGGTATGAACCATTTCTGGGCAGAGAATGTCAACATCAGTATGGGATCCCCATGCTCTCCTTAGGTCCTATGTTGACTGTTGACAAAGGATGTTAAGGTCCAAGGGATAATGGCACTTCCTGCCTGAGTCCTCGATGAGAAGAGTCTCTCCTGGCCTGTGTCATCCTTGGAGTGTGAACATATGTACAGGCACATCCCTGGTTCCCACCAGCTAAGAACCAGAGGCTGCTGTGTTCTCAGTATGCCCTCCTAGGCCTTCACTTACTGCCCTGATCAAATGTTACCCAGCTGCCAGCTGCCAAGGTGTCTTAGTTACTATTCTATTTCTGTGACAAAATGCCATGACCACAGTATGAAAGTATTTACTTGGGCTTATAGTATCAAAGGATTAGAGTCCATGATGGCTGAACGAAGGAATGGTGACACGTGAACAGCTAAGCTCACATCTTGGTGCACAAACATGAGGCAGAGAACACACTGGAAACAGCAGGAAGTTTTTGAAGCCTAAAAGCCTTTCTCTGTGACAACAAGACCATACTTCCTAATCCTTCTCAAACAGTTCCACCAACTGGGAACTAAGTATTCAAATTCATGGACCTCTGGGGGCCTTGCTCACTCAGACTACCTCATGGGGTTACCTGGGCATGCTGAAAAGTAGCTGTCCCACTGAATGGCAAGTTGCTTAATTTTTTTTGTATATTGCCTTTATTATTTTTAAGTATATTCCTTGTATCCCTACTCTCTCTAAGACCTTTATCATAAAGGGATGTTGTATTTTGTCGAAAGCTTTTTTGGCATCTAATGTGATGATCATGTGGTTCTTATTTTTCAGTTTGTTTATATGATGGATTACGTTGACAGATTTTCGTATGCTGAACCATCCCTGCATCCCTGGGATGAAGCCAACTTGATCATGGTGGATGATGTTTCTGATGAGTTCTTGGATTTGATTTACCAGTATTTTGCTTATATTAAGAAGCCTGCCAAGAGTCACAAATTGTCCCTGACTTTTAAGTATGCCGACCTCTGGCAAGGACAAGTTCTCCTAGATGCCCAGACACTGGTGACGTCCTGTTCTTTCCAGGATCCCATCATGCCTCTGGGTGTGAATTTCTGCCTGTGTAATGAGTGCCTGGATTCCTCTGTGCTGACAGATCAAGCCGTGGGCCTGATGATGCCCTTCCAAAGTCAACACAGAGCCCATTTGTGAGTGCTCAATTACCCGCACTAAGCTTTGCTTGCCAGAGGCATGCAGTGTACTTTTACCACAAACAATAGCAAAATGACATTTGTATAGACTTTTCGAGACAGTTCACTATGTATCCCTGGATGTCCTGGAACTTTCTGTGCAGATCAATTTGGCCGTGAAGTCAGAGATCTTCCTGACTCCCATTTCTATGTGCTGGGATTAAAGGTGTGCACCACCACACCCCGCACCTTTGTGCAGGTTCTTAGGAGCTCTCCCTTAACTAGCTTGCTATCCTAGAGGGTAAACTCCTAAATGCTTTCAGTTTGGTACATTTGAGGTTATTTCCTTTCATGAAGTAGATTGATATATCCCAGTTTTAGATTAGCAGCTAATACAAAATGTATTTTTTTATTTATCTTGTTGTTATGGCTTAAATATGAAATAAACCCCAAGTCTTGTATACTGAAGACTTGGGCCCCAGCTGATGGTGTTACTATGAAGTTATTGGTGGATGGCTAGAAAGATGGCTCGGCAGTGGGGGTGGCTAGAAAGATGTCTTAGCATTTAAAAGCACCTCCTACTTTTACAAAGGACTCAAGTACCCATATTGGGAGAGTCACAACCATCTGTAACTCCAGCTCCAGGGGATTTGCTGCCCTCCTCTGGTCTCCATAGTCCCCTGTACTCGTGTGCACATACCCACAGGTGCACACACAATTTTAAAAATACAAACATTTTTAAAGCAGTTATCAGATCATGAGGACTCTGGCGATTAATGCTTGATGGCATTATTGGGAGATGTGGGAATTAGGAATTCATGAAATGGAAGAGGTAGGTCATTGGGGGTATGCTTTTGAAAGGTGTATCTTGCCTTCATACCATACACCACAACCCTGTGTGTCTCTATCTCACCTTTCTTCCCTCTCTCTCTCTCCTCCTCTCTCTCCTTCCTTTGCATGTCTTTGTCTGTCTCTCTGTCTTCCTCCCTCTTCCTGGTTGTCATGATATTTCAGTCACAAACTTAAACAATGGAGCTAATGTATACTGAAACCTCTGAGGCCACAAGTCTTTAACTCCTTTAACTCATTGCTCTCCAGTGTCTTGTCACCATGGCAGGAAGGTGACTAACATGCTCATCCCTCGGTGATTATTTATTTGGTGCTTATTGTACATCAGATCCATATAAAACCTGATCTTTGTCAGAGGCTAGGTGTACAGGAGACACTACTAAGGTCTCCTTTATAGTACAGCCTTGTCTACTCCAGAAGGCAGGAGTCCTGATCACTCTGCTGTGGGGATCCATGGGCCTCTGCCTCCAGTGCCCCCTTACAGATGAGGATCTTTGAGTCCTTTATTTGTCCTTCAGTTTTTTGGGAGCCCTGACTTTTGGGATGTCCTGTAATGTTAAGAGACAGAATCCTCAACCTTGAAGAGGCTTGTGCCCTCAGAGGATGGACATTAAACAGAGAATGAGCAGCAGGGGCATTGTGATAGACAACAGGATGTACTGAGGAAAGAAACTCAAACAGAAAGGAAAACTAGAAACTAGAAAGGNGGTCCATGGACAGATGGGGCAGTTCTCTCTCACACACTCCCTGGGGATAAGTCCATTCCTGTTTCTGGAGCTTTGTCCACTGGCCATTTCCCCTCCTTCCTGATCCACATGAAACACTGGATCCTTGTTCAGCCACTCTTGAAGTTCCCTTGCTGTCTAGCTCCAGGGCATTTCTTCCCTTCTGCAGCGCCTTGCTTCCTCCCTATACTTCTGGAAGCCCCTTTGAAATCCCTGGCTCGCCTTTCTGCTATGCATGATCCCCACACACTGAGAATCCTCAGGACTCCACCTCAGACCATTCTTTGCTTCCTTCATGGTCTCATCTAGGCCCTCACCCTTCTGTATTGCTTTGCCAAGCTCCCAGAGCCGTCAGGTTCTGTAACATCCATGTGCTAAGCATTAAACTGGGCTCTTATTCTGGTGAAGCCCTCTTAGAGATGGAGAAGTTCCCCAGGACTGGCTAATTCCTAGAGCCAATGGACACTAGAGCACCCCTGTCATGTGTAAACCAGCGAATCCATAGTCCACAGTCCCAGCCACCTCTTCCGTGAGCTCTCATTCAGGGCCACGGTCCCCCTGCCCTACTCAAGGGCAGTTCTGTGCCCAAGAGCCCACTAAAATGACTGACTCCTAACTGTAAGTCCCACCATTCCATCCCCACAGAGACTACTTCCTCTGCCTCTGAACCAATCCTGAGGTTCTCCTATGGGGCTTCCTCAATGTGATCCATACCTCTTCAGAAGTGTGAGTTCATATCTTTTCAGTGGCCACTGCCTCCTGATTGCTTGACTTCTTTACACCATTGTCATAATAAAACTTACATTTGAAACCAACCCAAATTCAATGTCAGGTAGACACCACCATCAGTGAAGATGGCAACTCTTACATGATGATGCTTTGGGTTGATATATATGGGCTGGTCCATCTGAAGGACTTGGTTGGACAGTGTCTCTGCTATATATGGCTCTGATCCCCATGGGGTAGCCTGGGCTTCTTTTCCTAAGACAGGAAGATCAGAGACTGTAAAGCCTCTGAGACTCTGATGTCAACCACGAGTGTGTCACGTGAGAAAGATGGACACATTTGCAGCTTTCCTGGAATAACCAATAAATTCCCAGGCTCCATCAGTTTCACTGCCTGCAATCTTCAAGCTGTCCCAGTTTCCCAAGACAGCTGGCCATTGGTGGACTTGACTTCCTTTATTGCAAACTGATGCTCTCTGGTCACACAAACACTTTGCCATGATGCAGAAGCATTCAAGTTATATAATGACTAAGGGTCAAAGAGGCTGTAGTGCTCAAAGAGGTTTGCCTCATGCCAAGGTCTGTAGGGGCCGTAGAGGGACTCTCAGAACCAGGGTGCTGACCTGCTCTGGCACAGAAGTGCCATGTGCAGATATGGATCAGCAACGGGCTGAGTGACAGGCAGGAGGAACTGCTCAGACCGGAGCCCAGAGACAGAGGCAGCAGCCCCTTTGCTGCTGTTTACCTGGAAAAGTCTGGCGACACGTGACCAGGCAACCAGTCAGGCTGCCTGCACACATGAGTCTTGGGTGCTTCTTCTCTGCAGTACCGGGTGAGGGGGTTCCGTACAACATGGTGGATAAGCTAATGTGACTGGTCGTTTGGTGTGATCTGGTATCTTTTGGGGTGTTATTGTATATTGGCAAACATTATAAGTTTGCACCGCCCGCTGTGATGGCAGATGGTGACTGCTTACTCATATAAATAAGACATAGGTTCATTCTTTCTTGGCATTCATTCTCAGAACACAGAAACTCTGGTCAAAATTGCTGCATTCTCAAATGGAGTCATCTAGGCTGTGCCCAGCCTGAACACTAAGGTTCCATAGAACAAGGGTGACCTGGGTCCAGCCCCAAATGGTTTCCTCAATGTTACATAGTCACTTCTGCATTTTAGGGGTTAAAGTGAGCCACATGGTGTCCATGTCAGGCTGTGCCCTGCTCTCTAAGTTACTTTATATTATCTAACGGGGGGGGGGGTTCACGCTGAACCTTGACCTGAAAGACTCCAATTTACAAGTAACTCCATTCTGAGGGTGAAGGATGATGGCACCCCTGGTGTGTGCATTGAGGATCAACAGGCAGAGATCCCAGGGCTGCCTTTCAGCTCAGCTCCTGTTCTTGATGCGCTTTCTCAGCTACTGTCTGACCATCCACCTGCTTGCCCATCCGGACCTGGTCCTGTCCTTTTGTCTCTGCCACTGGCTATGCCTTTATTCTCCCTCTCCTGTGGCCTGCTCTCTACAGCAGTAGCATCTTCCCTGGTCTAAGTCCCTTTTCAATACAGGCTCTGTATGTGTTTTGATCATCCATCCCACTTCTGAACCTGAATCCCAATTCTGCAACTCACAACTATTCAGAAAGAGAAGTAAATAAGAGACAGATAGTCAGACAGACAGAAACTTAACAGGTAATGTGTTATATGTGATATGAGAGTTAATATTAGTAATTACGATTGGAATAACAGAACCTGCATTGACCTCAGCCAGGCTTCCAAGGTAGGAAGTATAATCTGGCAAGTTCCTGCCCCTGAAATCACAACACACACATGACCCAAGTCCAGCCATACTCTGGGCTGGGAAATTTACTCCACCAGAACAGAGAAAAGTATAGCCAAGGAGAGGGGGTACCTTGTCGCCAAAGCCTCTGGAGTATCAGCACACTTCGAGCTTTGCTTTCATGTTCACCCCAGTCAGCTTCTCCTGCTTGTTCCAACTCACCTGTGCTCCAGCCACCAACATCCCTGTCATCTCTCTCCCCACCTCTCTTTATACCCCGCCCCGTCATTCCTGTGGGTTCCATGGAGACAGGAGGCTGTCTTGCTCTATGTTGTATGGACTGTTAACTTCCAGCTTCAGCTTAACTCTAAATTCCATTTTCTAAAGCAAAAATCAGCGTCATACACACCAACTCTTTCCTGCTGGGATACTGAGTGGCATTCACAACTAGCAGTGAAAAGGCATTAATTTAGTAAATTTTCTTTGGATTTAAAGTAAGTGCAGATGGATGTCCTGGTGTTTGCTGTGGATGATGACGACCACCTCAGCTGGGGCCTCTGGACGCAGGACTGCCAGGAGGCTGCCAGTTCCCGGAGACAAGAGCTAACCATCCATCAGCTACCTGCTGCCTGTGTTCCTCTGCTCCTAAATGTGGGTCCAGCCAGAGTCTGTGCTCCAGCTCTTGTCTCAGACAATGACCCCTTTTGGTATAGGGCTTATCTGCCAGGCTACCAGGCTATGCTATTCAGATCCTCTCTCTAGGGGATCAGGACTCTCTAGCTGAAAGCATCAGGGTTTGTTATCCATGTGCATAACAGGCATTTGAATTTCATGCCACAGGCAGATCCAGCCTCTCTGTGAAGAGATTCCTCTCATTCCGCACGCAGTATGCTGGGAATCAACAGGCATGTGGGCCGGAAGGACAGTGGTCTCCAGTCCTCCAGGTTCAGGAGAATTAACCAGACTCAGCCCTGTAACTTACATGGGCATCCAGTACCGGCACCCACTAGCTTTAAAGAGAATGAATAAATATAACTGAGGTTCATGTAGCTTCTTTGATGACGAATGACATCTAGCTGGATGGTTTGCACAAAAGCACTCAGTCTCTCAGTTCCACAGACCTGAAGTCTGACATTAGGGTCTCTGCAGAGTCACAGTCCCTCTGGGAGTGTTTGATAAAGATTCTTACTTGCCTCTTAGTTCCTGACTGCTGCCGGCATGCAAACATCTTCCAGGAGGATCTCTCCATATATAACATCCCCCCATCTGTGTGGGTCTCAGCGTGTAAGAACAGCCCCTGTGTTCTGTCCAAATGCACCTGCTTTAATTGTTCTGTCTTAAATGTGGATGAAGAACAAAACACCTACAAAGAGTCCACTTCTAAAGAAGGTCATGCGCGTCAGAAACTAGGATGTCAGCCTATTAGTTGTGGGGAGAGACACGGTCTAACCTCCAGGGTAGGGCTGCAGAGTGATAGCCAATGCCTCAATGAAGAGTGTGAAGGCTGGGACGTGGGTGTTGGCAAATGTCAGGACACTCCTCTGTCTGGCCTGCTCCCTGTCAGAAACCTTCCCCTGAAGCCCTGAGGAAAGTCCGGGGAGCCAGGCAAACTCATGCTGAAAGAGTCAAGTTTAGAAGATTGTTACTTCCAACACATTTGCTTGCAAGACATGGAATCCAAAAACAAAGATAAAAATACTTTGCTCAGGAGCTCCAGGAACTCCTACTGAAACTAAAGAACCAAACCCTTCACTATTTTTCATATGACTAGAAATATGTATTTTAAAATTACCTCTGTTTTAATGTGGGTTCCTTTTTACGAGCCCCCATATAGAAATAGCCATTTTTAAAGCATCATTGCTTCATCCAAATACATGCACATTCATGCTTACATGTGCATGTCTACACACACACATACACACACACACATGTGCTCACATCAGCACCTACATAGGATGAGATTACGAAGCCACTGCAAACACATAACACCAGGAAATAACGAGAGACTGACTCTCTTACTGAGGTCTAGTAAAGGAATAAACTAAGGGCCACGCAATCCTGGCTTTCCTGAAATGTCTAATGGAGAAATTGATAAGCTCACCTCTGGCTTCCATGCTATAAACCAAAAAGCAAATGAATGAGTTCACTAAAGAGTTCAATTGAGCCTATATCAAGAGCATTAAAGTCCAGTGTCTATACAGAAAAATGCCAACACCAATTTCTAGGAGAGGAAGGAAACGTCAATGTGTCAGAAAAAATTACATCTCCAAGTTCCTGATAAAAAGAGACATGATGCAGGAAGATAAAATGATGAAGGCGTTCTTTTTTGAATTGTCTTTGCTAAATAGTCTCAGCAATTGGATCAGAATGCATCAACATACTCTTACCAGAGCCTCCTCTGGTTCTAAGGGTCAAGGCTTGGTTCCTTCAGCTGTCAAAGGCCAATCATAGACATTTCATTGACAAACTACAACTTGAACAAAGGCCTGAGAAATCTTGCTAAGATTATCTTTGGAATTCACAGATATTTTCAAGTTGATATGAATAATTAATTCAACGGGTAAATAATATATTTAAGTCTAATATATTTAAGTCAACTAAAGCCACACAAGGCATGACACCAAATAAACAGGCAGTAAAGATAGAATCAGACCAAGATGGCAGTTCAGAGAAAGGAAGAGAAATGGTATGTGAGAAAAGGGCTAGAAGATAATAGAGCACACGGTTCAGAGGAGAGATGCTCAGCTTGGGATGAGCTTGGAAACCAGACAAGCTAAGTGAAGACAGCAATTAACTAAATCCCACAGTACACAGGGAAATTGTACCTGACCGCACAGTTTGAGCACTTGAGAAGCGAGAGCATCTGCACGCTGGCTCTGTATTACATAGATCAGTCACAGCCAGGCTCTCCTGTTGTCCCATTTCAGCTAAATGAGGCATCGGGAGACGGTAAGAGAGGCTGTGTTAGAGCAAAGAGTCCACGGAGTGATGAAAGGCTAATATAAAACCCATTCAGTCCGCTGTTTATCACATTTGACAAGAAACTGAATGCATGAAACAGAGATCATCACAGAAGAAACACATTTCATTAGAGAGAAGAGGCTTAACACACCCCTAGAACAACTCGTCTGCCCATTTTCAATTTCTACTGAGGTCTTTACAGAAGTTATAGTGAGAGGGAAGGAACAAACATTGAGTTTCAGTGAATTACGGGATTGCAGAGGGGTTAAAACTTGACAGGGAGACCGTAGGCAACAGAGGCCAATGGAGGCCATCCACACTCAGCCCCAGGAGAGGTCAGAATGGGATATTTACTCAAATCATTCAGGGAGGCAAAAACTTGGCAAATTAAAGGACACTGGATAGTGAGGAAACAGGGTCATGGCATTTGGTAAAGCATCATTGCCAAGGCCACTGCACCACTGCTGGACAGCAGGCTGGACTGTATCTGAGAAAGGTTCTCTTTGCCAGGAGAGTCAAGATTAGAGGTGGATTTGCACCCAAACTGTCTCTTAAGACAAATTGCAATTTTCAACAAGTATTTCCGGAGAGAAGTCCCACCAAATACTTCAGGCAAATTGGAGCCTCAGCCAAATTCAGATGCCAGGATTTGGAAACCCGAACCATCAAGATTCACAGTGTTGTCCTTAGGAGACACAGGAGTACAGGGTGCTCATGAGTTGCAAGGGATTTGCTCTTAAATTGTGTTTGGCAAATTGAAACCATGAGAACAAGAAAAACTGTGCCCTAAGCTTCTTGTAAAACAATGGAGGACAAGAAACTCAAAAAAAAAATGCTGGATTTCGTTCAGTTGGTAGGCTGCTTGAATAATTAGTTGGTTGATTATTTGGTCAGTTGGTAGATTGGTTGGTTGACTGATTGGTAGAGTAGTTGGTAGGTTTTTGGTTGATTGGTTGATTGGTTGTTTGGTATATAGTTGGTAGGTGGATTGATTGATATATTGGTAGGGGTGTTGGTAGGCTAGTTGTTTAATGAGGTTCGTTAGCAAGTTTTCCTCAAAGAAGCTCGTAATTGAGGACATATATTTCTGTTTAAAATGCCTAAGTATGAATTATCCTCTTCTAACTTACCTGGGATAAAGCTGAGATGCTAGAAGTTTCTCAAACATCCATGAGGAGGCAGTGACTCAGCCACCATCTCTGCCTTCCCTAGTACAGACATGAGAACCTGGTGGTCTCAGAAAATAATTCTCCAGGACACACCAAACCAGATCCAGTGGGTCTCCTTTGTGAATCACCACACTGCACCTGCTTCCAGCACAGATAGGCACCTAATCCTAACCCTAACCCTAAGCCTAACTCTAACCAAACCATGTCCAGTTGGTCTCCTTTGTGAACCACACACCATGCCTGCTTCCAGCACACACACACACACACATACACACACACACACACCCATGTTGAATGGGGAGGGACAGGTGGGCTTCTCCAACAGCAAAGACAAAGAAGGTAGCCCCTCCACACTTTGAGCAATACTCCTTGCCAAAACTCATGCTGCAAGCATCCCCCAAGCAGCTGATGGCTGCACTCAAACTGCACCGTCTGTCACCTGGAAACCCTCTGTCCTGATTTCCAGACAACAGCCTGCTCCATCTGGACCCTCCCAGACCACCACCTTGTCATTGTTCACCTGGCAGGAACAGGGAGGACATGCTACAGCCTTTCCGACCCATGTCATCAAGTATAAAGTTTTCATAAAAGGCTGAGTAGAATCATAAACCACCATAACGAGTGATGAAACGGGAGCTGTATTTTCCCATTCCATTGGGGCAGCACGGAGCCAGTGGCACTGGCTGGTAGTCACTAAGGTGGGGCTGGGAGGAGCTGTCCCAGTTAGGGAATCATCAGCTACTTATATAAAGGCAGAAAGAACCCTTGCATCCCGCCTTCCTTTCACCAAATGATGATGGTGCTGAGAACAGTTCATACCCTGGTTGTTTTGGGTTGTTAAATTCAACAGTAGCTCACACTAAGATCCAGAAAGCACTGGGTCTCAAGAACACAGGATAGAGACGACACAGGTGCAAACTTACAGTGTGTGTGCCTGAGACCCCATATACCTCCAAACTCACTGTGTAGATATGGTAGATGAGGGGCCACTTCCCAGAGAAATCTCCCACACACCTCCTCCAGGGACAACAGAGCCCAGAAGGATCTATGGAGCCCTGGGTGTTTCCTGGTTATCAGTTGGCCATAACCAAGAGCCCCAAGCTTGGGAGTTTTAAACCACAGAAATTTATCCTCACACTTCTGGAGATCAAAAGACCAAGATGAAGGTGTTGATAGGACCGGTTCCCTGTAGGGACCTAGAGGCATGGTCTGATCCTGCCTCTCTTCTGTCTAGAAGCTGCTTGACCACTCTGGTTGCTCTCTGACCTGTATTGCAGTTTACATAGAAGCTATCCCCCAGCCTCATCTTCACACGCTTGTCCCCAGGGGTGGCAGTGTTTAGAGGGTGCAGGAAGCAGATATCTGGAGGGTGGGCCTTGAGGTTACAGCATGGGCCTGGTCTCTCATCCTGGCTCTGCTTTCGGTTCTACTGTTGAGCCTCTCACTTCTACACCTCAGCTGTGAGCGGTTCCCTCAGCCACATGACACTCCATGAGGGACTGAATAAACCTCTCTCCACTTCAGGTGCTTCTTGTCAGGGATTTTGGTCACAACAAAAAGTGCCCCATTCATCGGGGAGTACATCACTCAACCCCTCTGCTTCTGTCATTCTGTGATGGGGCTTGCCTAATCTAAATCCAACACAGTCACAGTCTCGTCTTGATAGTCTTATGTGAACTCACCCGCAAGAATACTACCTACAAATCAGTGTCCTGCTTACAGGTACTGGGGTTTCAGACTGAGGCAATCTGTCATGACCAGTGTTTAGCCCACTAGAGCTTCATATATATATATATCGTATATGTCGTATATGTCGTATTTGTCGTATTTGTCGTATATGTCGTATATGTCGTATATGTCATATATATCGTATATATCAATATCGTATATATCAATATCATATATATCAATATCATATATATATTCATATATATATATATACAAAGACAGGGATGCGTTCTCACCTTCTGGTATCTGGTATCTGCTTAGATGACTGTCTTTACCTCTCCAAAGGACCAAAGGCAGGAGAATTTTGCCCTTTACCTCAGTCTAGCAGACATATATCTTAGGCCACAGCTTTCCACTTGGCAATGGACCGAAGCTCGGAGGGAAATCATTTATCATGTTGATGTTGAGACTTGTAGGGGAGGCGGGGGTTTTAGGAGAGGAGTGTTAGGAGAAGACCCCAGGAACAGAACCAGGAAAAAGCAAGACAGAGCCCTGGCCTTGACATGACTGTGGGACAGGTCACAGCTGGGCATGCTTGGGTAGACAGGACCTGTCATTTCTCCCAGCAGGTAGTTGCTCCTCGCTCCTTCTGCTGGTTTAGCTCTCTGGGCCCTGGAGCTATTCTGGAAACATGGAGGTGGAAGAGAAAGAGAGGGAATCCTGTGCCCTGCACCATGAGCAGGACTCATGGGTCTTTGCTGGCCATACTGAGGCTGCAGTAATAGTCTCACCTCATGAGTCCATTCTAGATGTCTCAGAAAAACTCAGGCTGTACCTATGCTACTATAATGTTTAACCTTTGCACTGTGACATAGAGATGGACATGACTCCAAGGAGTCCCTGGGTAGCGAGCTTCAAATCTTCAAATATCAACAGTATGGAAGGATAATATGATATACAGCGAGGCAAAAATAAGCCTGGTTCTCACTTCTTCCAACACGTGTGCCAAGCTCTCTGATAATGTGTCTGTGGACCTGTGTTCGATGGGCAATTTAAGCAAAGACAAGTGGTCAGATTGACTTAAGAAACAGAAAATCTGAACCTGTGATTGTCGCAACAGAATCCTCAGATGGAAGTTGAAAGTAGGGTGGTCCCCAGCTTCTGATGCACAGGGGCCCAGGTGAAATACGGTGGGGGTGGGGCAAGAATGAGGTTGCCCCAACAATGCTGTTGCTACGGACATGAGGACCACATGATGCCATGCCCCCAAGAAACACCAGTCCTAGCTGCCTGGTCTCACTAACAAATGAGCTCATATTCAACATTAAGAGATGGAATTAACTCATCATCATGAGAAAGGCAAAAAGACATAGACACTGGGACATTTCATGTCCTCTGTATCTGAAGGGAACATGCAGGCTCCTTTGAAAGTAACGTCTAATATGCTAAATACGGTCATGTTGGGAGAAGGAGCAAATTAGTGAAAGAATGAAGCCAAAGACACTGCCCTTCTGAAAAATCACAAGGGTTGGCTCCTCTGTGCTGGATGCTCTGTGCTGGGTGCTCTGTGCTGAATGTTTTATCCCAGATGGCTATGCTGGGTGTTCTGTGTTGTGTGCTTTCTGTTCTAATAGCTGCATACCTTATTTGCAGAAGCAGTTGTCTGAAAGCTAGAGTGTGGGTCATTTGTCCCCCAGGATTGGTGTTTTGGAAGCTTGATTCTTCAGCCTAGTAGTCAGAAGGTGCTTAGCTGAGGGTGGGTGGTGGTTTGTTGTTGATTCAATAGAAAACTAGGACAGCCACTGTGTACCAGTCGCCAGGTCCTTGCTTTCTGACTTCACAGTGTCTAAGTCAGACGATGGAGGAGGCTCATCTGTCTATGTGTTACTTTCATTGGTTAATAAAGAAACTGCCTTGGCCTTTTGATAGGCCATCCCTTAGGTGGGTGGAGTAGACAGGAACAGAATGCTGGGAGGAAGAAAGCAGAGTCAGGCAGACGTCATGACTCTCCTCTCTGAGACAGACGCTGGTTAGACGCATGCCTATAAGCCACAGTCAAGTGACAATACAGGTATTAGAAGTGGGTTAGATCAAGATGTGAGAGGTAGCCAGTAAGAGGCTAGAGCTATGGGCCAGGCAGTGTTTAAATGAATACAATTTGTGTGTTGTTATTTCAGGTGNAGAAACTGCCTTGGCCTTTTGATAGGCCATCCCTTAGGTGGGTGGAGTAGACAGGAACAGAATGCTGGGAGGAAGAAAGCAGAGTCAGGCAGACGTCATGACTCTCCTCTCTGAGACAGACGCTGGTTAGACGCATGCCTATAAGCCACAGTCAAGTGACAATACAGGTATTAGAAGTGGGTTAGATCAAGATGTGAGAGGTAGCCAGTAAGAGGCTAGAGCTATGGGCCAGGCAGTGTTTAAATGAATACAATTTGTGTGTTGTTATTTCAGGTGTAAAGCTAGCCATGCAGGAGCCATGTGGGACGAAAAGCAGGCCTGCTCGCCTCATCACTACAATTGGCACCAACGTGGCCAATTAAATCCACTTAAAAACCTGAAAGAGCTTAAAAAAAGGGGGGAAAGAGAGTTTAACACAGCTTTTTGCTGTTTGCTAGGACGTGTCGTAGAGAGATTTCCTGTTTCAGCAATAGCAGCAGAAAAAAGCCGCGTCATTTTAAAACGCGCCTTCCTGGGCTGTGCTGCCTGTGCAAACTCTGGCTTTAAAGCATTTCAGTGGCTTTTATGAGACCGCATGTTTGTGTGCCCACTCGGGATCGGGAAGAAAGTACTCTGAGACTACGCCAATGGCTTGGCACTCCCCGCTCCCCGCCTGGGCAGACTGTGGGATCAGGCTTAGGCAGAAGGGAGAGCATGGCAGATTTCTGCCGCCATACAGAGAGATGTTTCCAGGCTGCACAGTGGTCTGCCTAGCAGATTAGGCTGTAATTGAGATAAAAAGCTCATTCTCAGAGTTAAAGTGCTGAGTGTGGCTCCTACCTGGAGGCGGAAAAAGAAAAGCCGCACAGTTTTAAAACGCTGGCTTTCTGGGCTATGCTCCTACCATGACCTCTGTGTCTTGCAGGAGAATGAAAATTTGAATGGGGTTTTGTGAGTAAAATGCTTGCTTGCTTGATGGCAATGT
>LOJH01018960.1:7404-21470 GCA_001685095.1 Ellobius talpinus | reverse complement strand
GGAAGGAAGGAAGGAAGGAAGGTCGGTCTGAAGATCTGATGCAGGTGCCTATGACCACAAGCCGACCTGCTAGTCCTCCAGCCAAATCAGGTTTTGTTTGTCCTGCAACATGTTGCAAAATCAAAAATAAAAAGGATTATATCTTTAAATTACGTATTTCAATTCAAAATCCAAATTCCCAGCTCATCTTAATATTTCAGAAGACATCTTCCACCCCCCCAACACCAATGGCGTCATTGGCAAGCAGTAAATGCCACTCTGGCTGGCAGAGTCTCGTCCAGCACTGAGCCCCTGATTGTGTTCCGTTTACCACAGAGCTCTGCCATTTTTTCTAGCCAAACACTGAAGAAGGAAATGTTTTGCACACCCATGTTGTTGTGGCAAGTGGAACAGAACTGAGGAGGTTGTAGGCTTCCAGAAAGGCACGTCGTCTGGTCAGTCGTTTGAATGAAACATTGATTTCCTCCTATACTGAACTCCTGGCCCGTTCAGGGGTGGGGAAAGGTTGTGTCTGTTCCCCAGACTAAAGAAAGACTCTGGAAGGAGAAATGAAGATGCCATTCAGCTAAAAGCTCTCAGGCCTTGAGAATAGAGCAATAAATCCGCTGCCATTCTGACCTGGGTAAGACAGAATCTCAGCGTAGTGTTAATGTGTAGCCAGAATGGCCAGTCATTGAAAAAACATGGATAGCAACAAATACTGGTGAGGATATGGACAGGCAAAAGCCCTGGTATACTCCTGGTGTGGACGTCAAGTCAGCCACAGTTTAAATCAGTATGGAGATTGCTACTGGAGACAGTAATGATATCTGCAGTCCTACAGTCACTTAATGAAATAGCTGAAGAAATAAGCCCCAGCCTGGTTATAGTCCATCATCTCTCAGATACACCAAGAGCCCCTAAGTTCAGGGTCAGGCCCTCTCTCAGATGAGAAATAGCAAGGATTCTTCTGCCTCCAACCATCATTGGGCACCAGCACCCTCCCGTCTTTGTTGGTAGCCCCATTGGTCTCCATCCCTAGAGGAAAGCATGGGATATCCTCAGGTAGGTAGGCCCAGCAACAGGAAGAGAGAGGATTGTCCGTGAGAGGTGCCCTATGCTGCTGGCGGCAGGGTAGCAATGGAGCCTGCCCACACCTCAGCAGCCTGGTCCTTGACTCGCTTTGCTCCAAGAGTACTTCCGGTCCAGGACAGACACCGGCATTGCCTCTCCCAACCCAAATCTGAGGCTCAGCATTTCTTCGCTTTTCCTCACTGCAGACCGCTCGGCCCTGAGTGCGGCAAGGGCCCAATTCGTGGATGTGGAAGAGCGTGGGCCGGAGGCCATGGACGTGAAGGAGAGGAAGCCCTACCGTTCGCTGACCAGGCGCCGCGATGCTGAGCGCCGCTACACCAGCTCGTCGGCAGACAGCGAAGAGGGCAAGGCCCCACAGAAGTCCTACAGCTCCAGTGAGACCCTGAAGGCCTATGATCAAGATGCCCGCCTAGCCTATGGCAGTCGTGTCAAGGACATGGTACCACAAGAGGCCGAGGAGTTCTGCCGCACAGGTGAGTGCACGCCGCAGTGTGGACTGAACCCGAAAGAATGCAGGTGTGTGAATGAAAATGCAGGTGAGCTGGACAGGGAGGAGGCAACTCTAGAGATATCCGAGTTGCTGCTGTTTGGGGCCCTGGATCTGCTGAGAGTCTACCCTGCAGTTCATTGCTGGGTCAGACATGTTTTCTGGGTCAGCTGCCTCACTCAGAGAGCTGGCTGGAGGCTGGGCTCCGGTACCAGACTGGAATCGAGGTCTTCTGCTACCCCTGGCCCTTGTGCTAGCTGGCCTTGAGCAGTCTCCCTGCTGTGGTAACTGGTGAGGGAGACAGGGGGCTGGACACCTTTAAGTTGTAAGCAATGATAACAGAGGTAAGTGTTAAATAAACACCAGTGCTTAGTTTGGGGGGTTTATCCATTCAAGGAGCATATCTTAGCACCTTCCCAGTGTGAGCTGCGTGACCTTGAGAGAGCGCTGCTCCTGGGATGATTAGACTGGGACACTTAGCAACTGGGAGATATCCTGCTGTTAGACAACCCCCTTCTTCCATCCAGTCCTCAACCAAGTCTAGCCACCCTTTCCCAGAATACCTCTCAGTCAACCCCTTGTCTGCTTCCCCTCTGCCACTGCCCAGTCCTGGATACGGTTATATGTCCTGGAAGACTGACCTCGATGACCGTCCAACCCAGAGCTGCCCATTCAGGCATAAGCCACAGTGAAGCCTGAGAGTGACTCCCAACGCTAGGAGTCCTTCCTCAGTTTCCTCCTCGGCTCCCTAGAAATTTTTGTCTCTGGCCTCTCCACCCCACCCACAGCCTAGCCCATCCGAATGGTTGCTGCATCCTGCAACCGTGATTGCTTCCTACTGTAGTGTCTCTAAGGAGCCTGTTGTTCTGCTTCAGGCCTCTGTGACCCTGTTCCCTCACAATGATGGCAGTCTGTGGGGATTCTGCCCTGTGCTCCTCCCCTCCGCAGACAGCATCAGCCACACATGATTTAGACATGTGCTATGTAATTTAGACAGGTTTTAGCAATGCTATTTAATCCTCACAGCAACCCCAGATTGAATCATGTATCCAAGATCAAACAAGAAAGGGGAGCATACAGGTATACACACATGTGCATGCACACACACACACACACATCTATGGCCTCATTTCCACTGCCTCCCACAGGCCTGGATCCACATGAAAGCTGCCCCACTAGCAAGGCTGCCTCTCAGGCTTGAAAACTGTCGGCTCCACAGCTCTTCCTGGCTCATGATTGAGAGCTTATGCCCTGGCATCCAACAGATTCGGATGTGAATTCTGGCTCTGCAATGGTTACAGCCCTCAGCATCCTCACCTGTGCAGAGGGATAATGGCACCTGATGGTAGGATGCTCGTGAGGATTAGTGAGGACCGTAAACAATATCCTTGCCACCAGAGCCATGGAACCGATGCTTTATAATGCTACTGACTTTATGTTGTCACCTCTGAGCCTCAGTGAAGGCAAGAGACAAAATACCTGCAAGCTTTTCTCTAGCCCTGCCCAGCCCGTGCTCGACAGAACTAAGTGAGCCCGTGGCTCATATGCAAGCCTAGCAAAACAGGCCCAGGAAAGGAGTCCCTCTAGTCCTTGGGAAGAACATCTAGGCATCTTCAAGCATGTGCTGTGCCGTTTGCTAACGGCCATCCGGGATTTTAAAAGATCGCTTGAAGGACCAAGGCACGGGTTATCCCCCGACTGAAGGAAGCTCAGGTGACCTCCAGCCCAAAGTTTGTAGTTAGACTCTGAGAGAGGTTAGGATGGCAACCCATGGTCTGGGCTCCTCAAGAAAGAGGTCAAAGGTCACAAAAGAGATCACATGGTGAAATGACTCTCCCACCTCACGGAGGGCCCAGTTGGCTCACCGGGATCCCTAACTCTCGGAGTTGGCCCTTACCTTGCAAGCCTACTCTATCCGGACACCTCTGCTCATTGGTATGGACACCAAATCTGTCAGCTTAAAAGGGAACGGAGGGCAAGCCCTACGGAAATCAATGCGGCTTAGGCTGTTTACGGCAAATAAATTTGAGTTTTCACTTAGCAGAGCAGCCATTCTTTCTGAGTGGCCTCTCTTGAGAGGGTTAACCCAGCAAACGTGGCTATGGGCTGGGTGGAGGGCAGGAGAGGACAAGAGTACACACAGCAGCCAGGACACGGATTCTGCAGAGACCTGCGAAGGACCTGGGGACTGGGCTCCAATGTGCACATCATCACTTGTTCTTAGAAGGAGAAAAACGTATGAGAGAGGAGCGGAGTATGGCACACAGGGGTGAGGTTCAAAGTATGTAACCTTTGATCAGGCCAATACCCCAGCCAATCCAAACATCTGACTGGCTGCTAAGCAGAACCCAGAGGTCCCTGAGGTCCAGGGCCTGCTGACATGAAATTAATTGTCTGGCATCTGAATCTGAGGGGGTAATGGATAGGGGTGGAAGAGAAGTGGCTGGAACAGCCAGGGCAGAGTAAGGGAGGAACTAGCGGCTCCAGATACTGACGCATTATTTACCCACTGGCATAGAAAGGTTTTACGACTTTGCCCTCCAATCATGGCTGTGCCAGCCTCTGAACTCTTTTCCATTCCAAATTCCTCTGGCCTGTCTGGGAAAGAACTCTTGGTTGCAGAGATGTATGTAGGGCTCACCCAAGAAGTTTCTGCCCCAGTCTGGACTTACTGGCAAGTTCTGTTTGAGAGAAGAGACAGAAACCTTCGATGCAAATTAACAGACATATTAAACTGAGTGCCTTCACTCTACTGGGTTTGCCTGGAGACACATAAATTTAGAAATAAACAAGACATATAACATCTGCCTGCATAGAAGCCACCTTCAGCAAAAGTGGCAGACAACGGCACCATCTAACATCACCGAGGCAGGGCATCTCCTAGAGGGAACTGGGAGAAAGAGGCAGTGAACTCTGCACACATGTAGGTAATGCAGAGTTTCCACGGAGGAAGGCAGCTTGAATCAACTTTGATGCACAGCACTTGGCAGGGAAAGGAGGCGGAGAAGGAGCCCTGCACGCCGAGGAGGTGGCTGGGGCTGGCTGTACAGTGAGTTTGGAGTACAGCAGGAAACCCAGCCGTAAGGGGCTTCTGGTGTGGAAAACTCTCCCAGCCCCTTCACCGTAATTACCTTGTCTCCCCTCAGGCACCAACTTCACCCTGCGTGAGCTGGGGCTCGGGGAGATGACACCCCCTCATGGGACCCTCTACCGGACAGACATCCGCCTCCCACACTGCGGCTATTCCATGGGGGCCAGTTCCGAGGCGGACCTGGAAGCCGACACTGTGCTGTCCCCTGAGCACCCTGTGCGCCTGTGGGGTCGGAGCACGCGGTCAGGGCGCAGCTCCTGCCTGTCCAGCCGGGCCAACTCCAACCTCACGCTCACGGACACGGAGCACGAGAACACGGAGACCGGTGAGTGCCTCACCTGGCCTGCCGATTTATGGGGATGGCCAGGCTGTGGTTTGCATTATAATATTGATTTCTTGCTCTCTCCCTGGGGCTCTGGGGAAGCTGATGAAAAATGGCTTTGCCTTCAGTGGGCAAGAGTCAGAGCCTTCTGTAATGTCACATGAAAGGCCCACCCATCAGTGATGTGTCAGAGACGGCTCGCTGCACTTTGAGTCCAGACTAGGGCAAGGCTAAAGCGCTGGGTTATTACTCACAAGGTAAGGGAGCAGAGGGCTGCCAGTGTTGGTAACCCATCCCCTGGAGAGCTGGTTCCCTGTTAACTATGCAGTGCTCAGCTCTGCTCCCGTACATTCTAGTAGCCAGTTGCCCCTCCCCCACCAGTCCTAGGCAATCTCCAGGGCCACTGTCCCCTCCCACTGGCTGTCTTTTGTTGCTCAGAAGAAGGGTCTACAGACTAAGACTGTCATGTAGGAGCAACTTGACCTTTGGGGTGTCAAGGAGATAGAGGTCAAAGGCTCCAAAGTTTCCAGTAGGAGGAATAAGTTTATATGATGAATGTGTGGAATTGCCCAGTAACCCAAAAGCTTGGAGTCAGGAAATCATAGTTTGCCCAAACTGGATCTATTTGAATAGACATTCCTAGCTGAAGATTTCTACTCCCCAGATCTGAAATCTAGAAATTTCCTATTCCAACCCGATGTTCAGAATTTCAGATTTCAGAGTTTCTGCTTTTAAGACGAAGGGTCTTCAACCTACTATGACATGTATTTCAAACTCACTGAAGGTGTAGGTTACCAAGGTCCCCTCCTCCCTCAGAATGTAAGGTGGTAGACTCGCTGTTAGCTGGATTTAATCCTTCGACTGCATGTGCGTACATCTGTGGAAACATCGCACAATAACCTGTCCATGTATGCAATCGCTGTTTGCTGTTTGTCAGTTAAGAGTTGAGAAAATCAAAATAAGTTTTGAGGTGGCAAGGGGGCCTTGCTCCACGTCTGCCTGTCGTGAAGAGCTGACTCCAGGCTGTGTTCCGTTCTCCAAGGCTCCGGGGTGCTACGGTTTTAGGAAAAGGGCAAGTAGTTTGCACATGCTTTTATGTCAGAGGGATGGGAGCTCAGCTTCGGAATCATCCTCTCCCCTCAGATCTTGTTGGTGGGGCCCTGAGGAACTCAGAGTCTACCTTGGTCACTGTCAGAGCCCAGAACAGCCACATCGGGGAGGCTTTTGTTTCTTAGAACCTCAGTCAGGGGTCTGGGCTCTTACTCTTAACTCCTATAACAGGCGCAATGCAACATGGGATGCTGTAATAAAACAAACTAATGAAGGATTGAGAAGAGAGAGCCAGGTGCCAGCGCCCCCTACTGGCTGCCAGCTCTAAATGCAAGAACCCAGATTCCCAGCCAGCATCTGGGTCAGGATGAGGGCTTAGCCCATTTAGTCTATAACAAGACAGCCCCAGCTGAGCTGCGGAAGATCAAAGCCCAGATTAGAGATCAGGCAGCTAACCACGAGAGCCAGAACCAGGTAGAGGATTTCATTCCCCTTAAAGAGCCAGCAGCAGCAGGATTCCAGATGTCTCTTCTGCCATCTGGGCCAGTGGCATCCTTCCTAGGAGTGGGGGAGGAGAGGCAGGGCCTGGGCCCTGCCCCAACTCCATGGAGGGTCCCGCGGCCTCAGCCCCGGTGGATCTTCCCTCCCACTTTGGATAGCTTGTACCATTCATTTCCCACGAAGGCCCAGGCTGAGCTGGCAGCCCTGTCACTCCCTGACCCCTGGATCCACAGCACCTATTTAAACAGCACTTGGAAAAAATGAGGTCTGGTTAGGGGAACAGGAAGTCTTCCGTCGCTGGCATGGAGAATGGTTGAGCTGTGTCCCCTCTCTCGTCCCCTCTCTTGTCCCCACGTTCCTCATTTACAGTTTAATGAAGCCAGAAGCTCTCATTTTCTAAGCTCTCAAATTAGGAGAAGGGGCGCATTTTGTGATTGTGAGGAAACAGGAGATCCTCTTGTGCAGGACTTCTCTGAGCCTTTAAAATATTAACATATATGCTGATGGCTAAATGACCAGCATTTGTAGGCCACATCATAGCCTTCAACGGCAGAACCCAGCTCATCTGGGAGGGGGCGGTGTTCTGATAGCTGCCTCTTATACCAGCTGGGCTACATGACGTCCAGGACTTGTAGACGTGGAATTCTGACTGCCTAACGCTGACATGCTGAAGACGAAGGAGCACGGGCCGAAAGGAATAGGAGCACAGAGAGTTAATCACCGCACCTGATTACCAATGCCTTACTTAGCACAGCTGGCCGAGTACTCCAGCCACGGGAGCTCATTGACTGCCGCTTCAACTCTTGGAAGTCAGTTTCTTTACAACCATTGCACAGAATCAAGGAAGTGTAGCCGCAGAGGCCAAGAAGTCTGTCCGGCTCATGTGCTGGCTAGATGGAATTAGTACTCGGCCTTTTAACCGATCTGAACTCGTAACTTCCTCATCTTTAGTTATCCTGTTGAATTCTCTGAGTAGAAAAATGCTGGGGTTGGGTGTTCTTTTGAAGGCTTCTTGCTATGGCGATAGAGGATCATTTTCTGTAAAGTCATGACAGCGTAAGACACACACCGCCCACTTTTTGTATATCCACGAGAGCTGAATTAAGCCTCTGTGTGGGGGATAATGACATGCGCCATGAGCCAGCAGACAGTGGGGCCAGGAGGTTGGTGGCTGGTTCCCAGCGTAGGCACGGCTCCTTTCCCCTGCTTTCCATCTCCACTCAGACCACAGACCACACAGCTCTAAGGCAGCTGTTCTCAGAAGAAATGGAGAGGAGAGGGAGGGGAGTCCAACAAGGGACCCTGATTTCTGCATCCCTTTCGGGCATCCCTACAGGTTTCCATCCTCTGGAACCCTGACTCCTTGGCAAGTTGTGCTAATGGCTGTTTTATACTCTGATTGGAATCGTGATACCGATCATAGGAATGCCTTGCTATTGATTAGGTCTGTATTGCTCTTGCTCAGCTGGGGAAACTGAGGCTCAGAGAGGTGAAGCACGCCATGCTGTCTGCCTGGCTGAACTGAGGGCACGCCCTGTCAAGAGCATCTGCTCTTCCCAGACAACCCTCTCCTCCTTGCCCTTCCCATGGAACCTCCCACCATCCAGTCCTCTGCTCCTCCACCGCCCACCCCTCTAGACCTGGCTCTCCGTTTTCTATGAGGGCTTGGATCTCATCAGAGGAGGAGGGATCGATGCACTGGGTGTGTTAGTTGTTCATCCCAGTGAGGCCACCGCTCAGGAATAAAGGAAATCCAAGAGCCCCAGTGCACGCGTGGGATGGCCTCTAACTGTCACGACTTGGCAATGGCTTTCCCACCTGCCAGATGGGACAACAAACCCTCCCAAACCAAAGCCAGCTAACACAACAGTCACCATCAGCACGCTGGCAAAGCTTTATTTGGACTGTGGGCCTCTCTGGTCCCTCACTTGCATCCCTCTGAGTCATAAGGAGGCCGGGGTCTCTCATTTGAGAACATCAGCAGTGTGCATCCAAGCTCTCAGAGGGACCTCCTGATAAATGTAAAGGGCAGAGCATAACCTTCCGTGACCTCCAGCCACAGAAGTGTGTGCTCCACTTCCACACCTGGCCTTGCGTCAGTCAATACTAATGGTCAACAGTATTGACAGCGGTGGGAGCTTCCGATGAGGTCACAGGCCTGCTGTGTGCAGCTGTCATCAGTAATAACTTTTATAGGGTCCATTAAGGCCAATTTCTGTCCCTGGAAGTTAATGTCAGCAGCTTTTATGTCACTGCTTAACGTTTGAAAGAAATACAAAATTGACCAGGTGATAGAGACACAAGCCCGTCCCTCCTCGTGACCATCAGCCAGAGAGAGCCTTCGGGTCCCTCCTCCTGGCGCGGTCAGCAAGCCGCAGGCAGTAAGGAGACTCTTGTATGACAGAAACCCAGCGGGCATCTGGTAAATGTTTTTCAGAAGGTAGAGGATGTGATCGGGGCTCCATCCCCAGCACTGAGGCAGGATGGCAAAAAATCTCTCTGTGGATTCACGTGGAATGGGCTGTTGCTTAGTGTCTCCAGCGTGGCAGGCTTTCTTCTAGAAGGTGGAACACAGAACACCAGTGGGCAGGGTGGGAAGACAGTCCCCTGTGATCCTGTATGACAGCAGAGGTGTCCAGCATTGGAAAGAACTGACTGTCCCCGAGGAGACCGGACCTCACCGTGCCGTGCGTTGCACCAAGTCCCGGCTGCGAGACCTTGAACAAGTTGGTTCACCTCTCTGAGCCACGGATCCTGGATTTTAAGAGCAGCACATTGGCCGTCGTCAGAGACAGGGAAGGAGATCCTAATGGTGATTGTTACGGGCTACAGAGTTCCAGTGTGGAGAGTGGGGCTGTTCTGGGGAGAAACCGAGTGAAGGTTATACCACTTATGCACTTTAAAAGCCCTGATATTACATTTGATTATCATAGTTAAAAACTATAAAATCTGGGGACTGGGGAGATAGCTCAGTCAGTAAAATGCTCCCAACATAAGTATGAGAACCTGACTTCCATCCTCAGAAGCAGCATTTAAAAAGAATAGAAGGCCAGGAGTTATGGTAACCTTGTGATCCTGATGCTGGGGTCATGGAGACAGGTGGGTCCCGGGTCTCACTGGCTAGCCAGTATAATCTAATTGACAAGCTCCAGGCCAATGATAGACCCTATCTTTAATAATAATAACAACAACAACAGTAATAATTAGGTAGACAGTGCCTGAGAACCCATACCCACTGTTGACCTCTGGCCTCCACATGGGCACACATATCCCTAGACTCCCCTAGACTCATCTGGACCCATACAAATGTGCATGTACAAACACACAGACAAATAAAAAATAATTAAACATATAAAAATCCATGCCATCTTTGAGGCATTGCCAGCCTATACACCACTTGGGAAGTCCATGTCCTCCGAGTCCTGAGTCCAGACATCTGACAGTGGTATTTGCTTAAGGGTCCAGAGAAAGGAACCACTCGCTTCCCCTGAGTGTGCAAAGGGCAAGGTCCTCCTCCCCACTCGTGTTTATACCTGGGTCTCAGGGCCTGGTAAGAGCTGACTGTGCACTAGAAAGACGTGCCCAGGAGAGACCACTGCAGGACCCAGACCAGGGGGAAGAGTGCCTGGGTGGCCTCTGCTTTCATCCCAGGAGCCAACTTAAAAATTCACTTAGAAAAGAAAATGAAGGAAAAGTCGGCTTACCTCTCCCCTATGATTCCATAGACCGACATCAAAGGGGAAAGTGTGGGTTAAGCTAATGAGTTATCAAGTCCACTGAGCAGCAGTCTCCAGGGCATGTGGAGAGAGAGAGCTCCTTCCCAAGTCTGCTGGGCTTGCCCTCTACACCCCCACCTCTGGCTCGAGACCCTTGAGAGTCATTCCTGCCAAGATCTAGATGAAAACTGGCCAGTAAGTTTGAAATGTTCAGAGTGCTGCCTCTCAATGTCCTTTCTTCCAGGACAGGGAGTTGAGCCAGACAGCTGGGCTAAAGACTGAACACCCCCGCTGAGTCCCTTCCTGCTTCCGGAGTCAGCCCACACTCCCTCCTGAACAGACCCGAGTTTGTCTCCCATGGGACAGTTAGCCGTGTGACTCCCGAACACACCAGGATCCCCCCAAGTTCTAAAGAGGACTGGAAAGGACCTGGCATGAGCCAGAGAATTTAGGAATAGTGAGTTAGAAGAGACTTTCCCCCGCCCCCCCCATTTTCTAGCCAAGCACACTGATTTGGACATCAGTGGCATGGTTAAGGGACAGAGTCAAGACTTAAACCCAGCGATGTCCCACTCCGCAATCGCTGTGTTGCTTGACCCCCCCACGGCATGGTGTGTGCTATTTCATGTGTTCCATGTTTTGGAGCACACATTTCCTTGTCCGTGTTAGAGGCATAGCCTCTCCATTATAAGGAGGATATGAAAATCACCCAGGGCCACTTTTAAACTTTGTCAAGCTAGAGAAAAGTTGAAAAGTCCAGTCAGAAAGCATCCAGGAAGACTCCATGAAGGAGGTGCCAGGCTCAGGATCTGAGGATGGGGCAAGATTTAACGGGTAAAGAAAATGGAAGGAAGGGCTTTCTGTGCGGACAGACAGCAAGGGTATCTGTCCCCAGAGGCTGGTCTGAGCAGACATGTGTGAGGGGATCTGGGGGTGGAGTCGTGAAGCCATACGACCGAACCCAGCACTGTTCTGAGTCATCTGGAGAACACGGGGACCATACTTTCAAATGAGTGAGTTTACTAAGCTTGTAGCAAACAAAAGTAAAAGAAGAGATAGCAAGTAATAGGTAGATAACAAGACATCATCGCAGATGGGTTTAATATCCCATCCCACAGAGATAACCGAATAGCGAGCGAGCGAGCGAGCGAGCGAGAGACAGAGAGAGACATAAGTAATGCCATCAAACCAGGCTCAGACATCCAGCAGAAGCTGACTGGGGGAAGAACTGGTGATGCTGGAGTCCCACCTGAGAGCCTCACCATCAGGAAGCTCCTGACTTCTTATCACAACCACGTGCAGTTTTACATCATAGGACAAACAATAGCAAAGTCTTTTGGGAGTGATTTGCCTTCTAGCCATTCTCAAGGACACAATGTTTTTAATATCCTTAGGTGTTTACTGTTTTTCCTGTGCCCTTGTTCCAAAGCCACTGAGTAACCTGACCCAGGACAGGGTTTTGGAGGACACTTGATATAAACATGCTTGAGTCTGGGGCAAAGGAAAACCGTTTTGATACCATGGTCCACTCTCGGCAAGGCCAGACATCTCAGAACAATTCCCGACGATAATAGATGCGATTTCCTGAGCACTTACTACTATATTCTAGGGGATGGTTTTTAAGTACAGAGATTCTGTAAACCATCAAATCTAGTGAAGCTACTTTGAATGGAAGGGAATTGAGGATGACCAGTTGAAAACCTAAACTGTATGGGCTGCTTCAAGATAGTAAGTGCTGTGTGAACAGGTCCCAGGGTGAGAGAAAGGGGTTATGATTTTAAATATGAAGACCAGAAAAAGCTTCTTAGAGACATGACTTTGGAACTTTGTCATGGATAACAGGAGTTCTGAGGACGTGGACTAAATGCCAGTGGAGGGGACAGCTGCAGGGACCTTGGTGTAGGGTGTAAATGGCTTGTTTGAACAGCAGCAAGGGGGCCAGTGAGTAGACCAGTAGAGGAGGCCAAAGCGATGGCCTGGGGTGGAGGGCGTGCAGGCTGTTGCTAGGAGACTCTGAAGAGTCTGGCTAAGGTCTACAGTGCACAAGCAGGATCACTTTGGATAATGTGTAAAGAGTAGTCACCCTTGGGCAGAGATTGA
Source organism: Ellobius talpinus (assembly GCA_001685095.1). NCBI lineage: Eukaryota > Metazoa > Chordata > Mammalia > Rodentia > Cricetidae > Ellobius > Ellobius talpinus. The sequence continues at coordinate 9,129 of LOJH01018960.1, read as the reverse complement.
AGTATGATGCTATGGCAAAAAAAATCCAGGCAAGAAAATATAAGGCAGGGGACTCTGACAGTGCAGGTAGGACTTACAAGTTGCCTCTATGCTGAGCATCTCTATCCTGCTCCCCCAAGATCTTCCTGGCATCAAGGACTATCCCACCCCTTTGCTTCCAGTCCTGGACCAGCCTGGATTCCCAGGTACTCTAGGGCAGCAGAGTATCTGTTTGATTCTCTGATCACAGACCTACATTGGCACAGTTGCTGGATTCTGTAGCCACTGGCCCACCCAATGCCCTTTCTCTCTCTCCACGTTTATGGCTTTGATCTTGAACCACATCCATCCCCAGCCACTTCTCATCCCAGCTCTTCATCCTGCTGCTGATCATCTTGTTTTCGGATCCTGCTGCCTCCCTCCCAATCCTGGCCTTGCAATCTCTTCCCCATCAGAGACATTTGGTTCTGGCTTCTTTTGCTAAAATCCTGTCTTTAGCCACAGTTGCCACCCTCCCTCTGCTCAGCGGCCTCAGACAGCATGACCAGGGACCTCTCCTCCTCAGTGGTCCCTCTGCTGTGGTTTAAAGGCCATGAGCAATGCTGTTCTGGGGAGTTCCCTCTCAGAGGACTTCAGGAAGTCCTGGCCTGGAACTGGTGCTCCCACCTGTGACCTTGTTTAGTGGTGCCAGTCAGGCTGTGCCCCTTTCTGCACTGGGGAAGGAGAAGGGAATGGGGAGAGTCAGACCTTGCTAAATGAAAACGGATTGCTTTCTTGAAACTCTGTTCAGACCCAGTGGTTGTGCAGAGAGGGGCAGCAAACAAGAATTTTGCTTTTAATTTGTGCCAACGTAACTTTCAATTCCCATGGAAGTAATGCAATGACCGGATTCTTTCTTTCCCTAGATATTCAAGGGGCATTTTCCTCCTTGGGTGAGCTCAGCCTTGTTGGGACAAGTGGGTTCCTAAACCTCTTTGAACTCATCTCACTCACTCCCACCAATGGCAGAAGAAAGCCTCCTGCTGATGAGAGTGTAGTGCAGTGCAGAGTCTGGTTTCAGAATGAGGCTGTCACCAGCCCTAAGGTGACCCCAGACCAGTTATTTCTCTTCTCTGAGTGCCTGTTACCAGTGGGGTAACATAGAAGGACAATGGGTTTGGGGTTTGCACTCAGAATCTTAGCCACACAGCAACTGAAGAATTTAATGCAAATTACTGAAGTTGAGTGAGCCTCCGTTTCCCCATCTGCAGCTCAGGGATAAGTGCCTATTACCCAAAGATGTGGAGAGAGTGGAAAAGGCAAAAGGAACCTACATATGAAGGGAGCAGGACACTGTTTTTCAATCAGGGGTTGGTAATCAATTGTAACATAAACTCTGATTCAGGATCATTGTTAAAGTACTAAAGGAGCTAGGAAGATTCAGGAGAGAAGACACAGCACAGAGCCAAATGGATGCTGACTCTGTAAGATGCTTATTTCGAGGACACTTGACACAAAGCATATGTAGCAGCAGGTCACCATGTAAAACACACCTCTGGTTATCTATTTCCACTTATTTTTCTGTAAGTTTAAGTGGCTGGCGAGATGGCTCAGCAGGTAAAAGTAGTTGCGGTGTTAGCGGGACCACCCAAGACTGATCCCTTAAACCCACGGTGGAAGGAGAAAGTCGGTTCCTACATGTTACCATCTGACCTCCACATGTGTGTGGTGGCACATGTTCTATGTTACACTCATCTCTCTCTCTCT
>LOJH01018959.1:0-21470 GCA_001685095.1 Ellobius talpinus | reverse complement strand
GCCGTGCGGGAGCCAGGTGGGACGAAAGCAGGCCCGTGCTCCCCTTTCACTACACATGGGCTCTCCTGCCCGTCCTCTCTACCCCTGTGTGTGGGCACATATGTACCATGGGCTCTCCTGCTTTTCTTTTCCTCTTCATCTCAGAGCATGCCCAGCTTGAGAGTCTGCCATGAGGAGGTGGCAGGCACAACACTGCCCTGCCTCGCTTCTCACTCCGGTACTGCGAGTGTTCATTCTCTGTTTCTGAGCTCTGCTGCTCTTTGCCTAGAATATTTGCCACTCTCCCACCTTCTCCATGATGCTGTCAGAAGCAGGGTCTGTCCTCTCTGGGGGCCACTACTGCAAGGTAGCTCCCAAGGCAACTTTCCCTTGACTGCCAAGAGAACACACTCCCCAGCTCTCCCTTGCCTAGCTGGTCCAGTCCCCATGGGTTACATTACAATGGTTTCTGTTTCTTGGTGGGATTCTGGCTCTTGGTGACTTGGAACCACCAAGTATGGGTCCAGGGTGCTGGCACCCACCCATCTCTCCCTGGGGTCACATGCCAGGTGCCCAGCTATGCAGGCAGAACTCATAGATATGTGCCTGAGAAGAGTGACTGGGGGTCCATGGAGCTAATTCTCTAGAAAAAAATCTGACTGCTGGAGTTGAGACTGATAAGAGAAACACTCAAGGTCAGTGACACAATGTGAGGAAGGAGGTTGCTTTTTTTTAATACATTTAGAATGTTAACAGTAGAAAGATTTGGTCTTTCCTACTTAAAGAATCTTTCCTATTTGAAGAATTAGTTGTGACAGTGTAGTATTTAACTCAGGGGACAGGTTCAGATTGGGTTTGGCTGATCTGAGGAGCCTCACGTCCCTTGACCAAGTCTGACCCACAGACAGGTGTGTAACTTTGGTTGTCCTAGAAGATTTAAGGGGAAGACTTCTGGGGGCTCATGGGTGTGATTTTCTCCAGAAAGGGGTATGTGTGGATCAAGGTCTTCCTTCCCTCTTCCTTGCTTGACTGTTACCATGACCCGGTGTGATATTGGAGTGAGGGCAGTTGTCTGTGACCATGACTGGAGAGGTTATGGCAAGCAACGAGTGACATCTGTGATCCCTTGAGCTAGCTCAAAGGCCACCCCCATGACCTTGGAACTCCTTGTTATGTTGCTGGTTAGTTTTGTCAAGGTGACACAGCCTAGAGTCACCTGAGAAAGGAGTCTCAACTGAGCAATTGCCTAGATCAGATTGGTCGACAGGCATGTCTGTGTGGAATTACCTTGATTGATAACTGATGAGCTATGAGAGAATGCTTTCGTACACTGTAAAAATTTATCAGTTGTATTGGTTTAATAAAATGCTGATTGGCCAGTAGCCAGGCAGGAAGTGTAGGCAGGGCGACCAAGTTAGAAGAATTCTGCGAAGAGGAAAGGCAGAGATGCAGTCACCAACCAAACACAGAGGAAGCAAGATGAGAAGGCTGCACTGAGAAAAGGTGCCAAGCCATGTGACTAAATGTAGATAAGAATCATGGGTTAATTTAAGTTGTAAGAGCTAGTTAGTAGTAAGTCTGAGCTAACAGGCCAGTTTATAATTAATATAAGCCTCTGTGTGTTTCTTTAGGACTGAACATCTACAAGACCAGGAAGGACAGAAACTTCTGTCTACACTGATGTATGAAAGCCCAGTCTACTGTGAGTGGTACCACTCCCTGGGCAGGTATAAGAACGCTAGATAAATGTGAGCCTGTAGTGGGCCCACAGCAATATTTCTCCATAATTTCTGTTTCAGGTTCCTGTGTGTTCTCCTGACCTGTTGGTGGAGACCGCTAGTTCATTTCCTGACCACCCTGACTCGAAATAGTCACACAGAAACTATATTATTTGCAATACTTTTTGGCAAATAGCTTAAGCATACTTCTAGCTAGCTCTTATATCCTAAACTAACCCATCTCCATTAATCTGTGTATCACCACGTGGCTGTGGCTTACTGGCAAGGTTCCAGAGCATCTGTCTCCTGCAAGTGGTTCTGGTAAAACATCTGTCTCTTGCAGGCCGCTACATGGCTTCTCTCTGACTCTTCCTACTCTCTCTATATATCTCTTTTAGCCTGGCTTTACCCTGTTAAGACATTGGCTGAAAGCGACTTCTTTACTAACCAGTGGCAATAAAACATATTCACAGCGTATATCACCTCCCACATCACTAACCGGTAGACTGAAATAAACCCTTTTCACCCCCCAAGCTGATGTTGGTCAGTGTGGTTACCATGACAAAAGAGGTGAAACTAGAGTATCCACCCTAAGTGTTGGGTAAAACCTCCTATCTGCCCTTGAATCAAGGTGTCATGTCCTGAGCATGGCTCCCTCCCCTCAGCCCTCTGGCAGCTGGAAGGGCCAGGTGGCTGCCCACTGGTAGGTAGTCTCTGGTTCACTCAGTATCTTTTATTTCCCACAGGAGCCAACTCCACTATCATCTCTGTATACCACAGAGTGGGGAGTAGAGGCCAGGGATTGCCTGAGACCCTGCAAGCCCATGTCTCCCGGCAGACAGTCTTCCATCTTCAGTGGTCTATCTTCCCCAGTCAGCAGGAACTCACTTCCCAGACTCCTCTGCCTGCTTGTTCTGTGTTTGTCACCCTCTCTGTCTGAATCTCCTGTCTGCTAACTCATTCCACTCTGGAAAACACCTTTTCGCTATCAAACCACAGTGTGAGACCAAATGTCTCTGCAGTGAAGTCGTAGCACGTCTCTGTGCCTCTCTGCTCCCACCCTCAACTCATCCCGTTGTCTGGTAATCTGTCTTGTCATCCATCAGGTTCTGCAATCTGGGGCCTATGCCCCATTTCTACGAGTGACTCCTGTTCCCCATGAGGGGACAGAAGGGCTGAGAGCAAGGTGAACATTCGTCTGAATATTTAAATAAGAAAGGGGAGTGGATGAGCCATGGACGAATCAGTGTTCTCACATACCAGACCCAGGACACAGGCCAGAAGGGCTCTGTGTCCTTGTATAGTCTTGGTGGTGCTGGCACAGTGGCTGATGCAGAGCTGGGCTGCAGCTTGCTCCTGGAAGGGCAGGTGGAGGCCTGCCCACTGGCCTCCTGCCTCTCTAATCTCCTCTCCCTGCATCTGGGCTGCTGCAGATCGGCCCTCCCTCCCTTCTCCTCTGCCTCTGCCAGCTGAGTTATCCCCTCTGCCATCTCCTTCTCCAGATGCTTGGGGGCTGGGGCGGGACTCAGGAGGGAGACAGGTGATGGCCCCACCGCTTTGGGAAATTAATTAGCTTGGTTCTGCAAATCGCTTTGAAGTTTAAAAAAAGAAAAAAGTAGTGGTTGTGAGAGGGGAAATAGAGAAGAAAAAAATGCTCACTCACCCTTTATCTGGAGGGTCACTACCAGAGTCTTCACCTCTCTCATTGCTAGGGCATGGGTGATGCCCATTCCACCACATTCTACTGAAAATCCAAGCTTCTAGAGCAGGCACTCCTGTGGACTGTTCAGGGAAAGGGCACTTGTGTCCTCTTTGTTGGCCTCCTACTGAAAGGGACTCACTCTTCTCATGCTGGGCTTGGGCCTCAGACCTACCTGAGGACCTGTCTCGAGACCCTTACCTGCAACCTGCTCTTGCAGCCTGTCATGCAGAACGTATGAGTTGACATGGAGCAGGTTCTCTGCAGGCAGAGCTTACAGCCTTTCCTTCCACCATGGCCAAGGTAGGCAGAGTCTTCACAGCTCAGGTGGAGGCAGGCCTGCAGTCTGGGCCTAGGAACCCAGCTGCCTCCCAAGGGACCACCCAACCAGGCTGACTGTTGCTTCAGGGCAAACTCCTGCTCAGAGCAGCAGAACAGCTGAGAGCCCTGGGTGGGGTGCATGCCAACTTCCTGCACCCTAGGAAAATCCTCATGCTTACTACCAGGCCCCAGGGAGACCACATGGTGGCCCAGAGGCTTTCCTCCTCAGACCCCCCTGGGCTACCCTTTGAGATGTCCCGAAATGTCCCCTGCCCTTGCCTTAGGTAGAAACTGAAACAGCAGAGGCTGACCAGCTTACTGAGACTTAGCTGGGTTTTCAGCTTCAAGCCCAGATGGGCTGGAGGAGGGTGACTGACTGGCTCACAGGTGAGGTTTGGCAGAGCAATGGTCTGGAAGCTTTCATAGCGCTTCAAAAGTTTGGCATAGGCACATCAGGATGGATGATGCTTCCTTTTTGGGGACCCCACCCCCGCAGGTCTTGGCATACATGCCAGGCAACAGGTGGGGCTCAGAACCATCTTGTTTATGGCTCCAGGTGAGCACTCATGGGCCTCCCACTGAGGGGCGCAGGGGGAGGAGGCTGGGCTTCAGCCAGGGTGCCCAATGTCTACCACTCCCCAGCTGCAGCACCTTGTGAAACCAAAGTTTTCTTTCGTTCTATCCTGGGCCCCGCACTCTCTGCCTGGGTCTCTTTTCCCTAGGTAGATGGATTCCAAGTGTTCATCAGGGGCCAGCTCTCAAGGGACACTGTAGGGTCCTTTGATAGAATGGCCATCCTAGGGCTCAGTTTGGGCCAGGCTCTTGCCTTTGTGGAATGAAAGCAGCGGCTCCTGCCAGAGCTGCCGAAGATATGGAAGAACAGGCAAGAACAGCCACAATGGAGCTCTGCAGTGGGGTCTCGCAAGGCCTTGGAGCAAGGTGGTGAGAGGCTATGGATCTGCCCCCTAAAGGAGCCTAGATCCTGACTACTTCCTCCTTTGGTCCTCAGACTGGCAGCATCTGTTTGGCAGGCATGGCCCAAGCTGTCTCTACTCTCGAGGAGGCATGAAGTTAATACAGGAGATTAAAATGTGTTGGCAGGGGTGGGGGCAAAGCTACCATGTGTTGGGCACTTGCTGTATCTCAGACACTCGACAGTTAACTCAGATGATGCTCTCAACCTCCCGAGGCAAGCTTTTATGACCAAGCTCAGTTTTAGGATGGGCCTGAGCATACATGCATGGCTGGCATGGCTCAGAGCTGGCCTGGGCTGGTGGGCTCTGGAGCCCTCTCTCACAGCCCCTGAACCATGCTGCCTTTCAGAGAAGGCTGAGACTTCCAGGCAGTAAAGACACATCTTCCTGTCATCAAGGAGAGTGAGGGGACTCTGAAGACACCCAGTATCACTCCTAGACCACACTCCACTGCTCTCACCATCAGTGGTGCCCCAGTGCCTGAGGCCCTTGGCTCCCGGCCTTGCCCCCTCTGCAGATCGTTCCTATCTCACGTGTCTCTCTCTACCCACAAACCCAGTTCCCACCTCTGGCCACCATCCCAGCTTTAAGGCAGCCTCCACTCACCAGGGAGTTCTGAGGGGTGCCAGACTTAAAAATGGGGGCGTGGAATTCCTTTTCTTGACTTTTAAATCCCATGTGTATGGCCTGGACAGCAAAAGGACATTACATGGCTCCACCCCTGCTCATAGATGGGGCGCCCATTACATCAATCTTCCCCCATTTTCTCCCTTCATTTTCTTAGTAATGTGGAGTTTTCAAAGTATTTGTTTTTATTTCTGTAGGCAATGAAGACTATATTTTCTTTTACAGTTTCAGAGTTTATCCCTCTAGAAGAGATCAGTACACTCTCCCTGAATCTAGCATAAATTCCTTTTGTAATGGGCTTCACCAGAGATCATGCCCTCCAAAGTGGTAGATCTCCTGAGCCACTGCCATCCTGGGGTAGAGAGCAGGTTCTTTTTTGGAATCTTTTCAGAAGACAGGAATCTGGATACCCTACAAAATAAGGGATCTGGATACCCCATCACCAAATTGGAAAGGCTGATGCCAAGAAAAGGTGACTTTTTCTAATCCATGGCTTTCTATCCATAGCCCTAGCAGTACCGGAGCAAACAGGTGCTCTGTACGTGTTTGCTGAATGACTGAGTATATTTAGAAGGAGAAGTTTGGGCAGAGAAGAGAAGTTCTTGCCCATGGTCCCATATGAGAGGCTAGGCTATGTGTAGGGTGAAGGCAGGGAGTATGGGGCTGAGATGGGGGCACGGTACCTGGGAGAGGACTTTCTAGTAGGATCAGAAGGCCCCTCCCAGCAGCCCTGCTAGCATGGTCAAAGGAAGTGGAAGCTGCCAAGTGAGATGCCTGAGGGCAGGCTTTCTATGGAGCTATCCATCACCTGTAGCTATCCAAGGAATGTGGGGAGTGAGGCCCAAGCCAGAGGGAAATGCAGTGGCATAGGGCAGCAAGCCCTTTCCCACAGCATAGAAACCAAGACCTGGCACTGGGCTGTGACCTGCGAGTCCCCTCCTCCTTTCTTTCCTCCTTCCCTCTCCAGCTGGCCTGGAACTCCCTATGCAGCCTAGGCTGGCCTTGACCTACCATGATCCTGCTGTCTTGGCTTCTAGGGTGCTGGGATTCCAGGCATGTGCCACCATGCCCAATTTCCATCGGTTAACTTCCACTTTGAGATGACCACCACATGTCCTGCAGCATATAGGACATGGCTGTGTGGACCACTGTTGAACAGCAAAACGAGGCTACACAGCCAAGAGTCTAGAATAAAGCTATACACTGAGACAATGTGCACTCTTCTTAGAAGCCACACCTGGCTGGGGCTCTACTGCCTGGCAGTGCCCTCTCAGAGGAAGGGCCAAAGTTTCTCCAGTGACCGCAGAGCAGACTGGACAATGTGTCTCTGACCTCATCTCCTCATGGGCTGATACAGGTTGTCCCCTCTGTCTGGATCACTCTTCCCCTAGTTATCTGTTGATTCTCCCCCTTGTCTTTAGGATCCTGCTCAGAAGTCACCTACTCTGGGGGCCTTCCCTGATTCCTCTCCTATAAGAAACATCGAATTCCCATTGCTCCCAACCTGCATGGTCCTATGGTAGCCACCAGTTACGTGTGCCTCCTGAATGCCTGATGGTGACTGAACAGGACCCAAACCTACTGTAAGTGGGGAACAGGCACGGCTCCAAAGGTCAGGATGCCAGCCTGAGCACCACAGCTCAAGGGTAGTTTTCTCTGTGGCGCGAGGGCAACACAGCTGCCTTTGGACTCAGCGAGATGCCTCATCTTAGCTGCTTTCCCATGTCCCGTTCTGCTTTCTCACTGAAGCCTCGCCCCATTCGTACTGACTTTGAGTCATTGCCATATCCAGATGGCTGTTCATCTACTTGGTGTCTGTCCTCCCAGAGATGCCAGCTCCCCAGAGTGGGCTTGTGGGTCAGCTCTCTGCTGTAGCCCAAGACAACCTATTCCAGAGGGACTCTATGATGGTACAATGGTCTGCAGAAATGGTATCTGGGATTCTGAATTTGGGGCATTTCCAGGCTGTCAACAGACAGCCCCAGTGCTGGTCAGGGCAGTGGGAACAGCTTGCAGCCAGAGGCTGGGGACCAGTCCTGTGACATGCTCAACTGCCAACCAGGCTTGTGGGGCTCTGCACTTAGGACAGAGCCCCTTGGAGATCCAGAAGAGCCACATCTGTGGCTAAAGAGACAACTCTGTATTCTGCAGCACTCAGCACTGTTGAGATTTTGACCTGGATTTGATGGTGGGGTGGGTGTGGAGGTGGGAGGGACTGGTTGGGTTTCATCAGAGCATAGGCATGCAAGGTTCAGATTTGGGTATCTGGGTGCAAACTTTGCCTCTGCTGCAGGAGTCTCAGTTTCTCTGTCTGTCCTATGAGGGTCTTACTTAATCTTTGCCAGATATTCAGATAGGTGTCCTTGTTCAGGTGTCCTCAGAACTTCAGGTAGGAGAGGCTGGGGGAATCCTTGTCAGACCCCCACCTGAGTTGAAAAACAAAGGCAGAACTGTCCTGAAGCAGACAGGGCCTTAAACAGTCAGGAGAGGCTGAGGGTGCTTAGGTCCAAACTGGCTTGGACAGGAGTCCCTGCTCCTTTGGGGTGGTAGCCCTGAGGAGCTTGAGCACACCCGGTAGACATTCAGGTCCATGTCCTTAACAAGGGGTTTTGGACACCAGTGAAATTAAGGGAATGGCAAGGGTAAGGGTGGGGTAGGGGAGGGTTGCTATGGTATCCAGAGGAAGGCTGGCTGTGCAGGCTGTCAAAGACTGATTTCCAGAGAAAGGGCCCAGAAGTGGCCAGTTGCCTTTAGGGAAGGGTGTGTTTGTGGGAAAGAGTTGGCACAGGCACAGAGGAATCCAAACTGGTTAAGAAGGCATTAGGCTGTAGCACTGGTGTCCTGGGTAGTGGTGGCAGTTCGCATAAGCCTTATTGGGGACCTGGCTGTGTCCAGAAGGACTCATGCTGTCTGGGGTAGAGAAAGGGGGGGGGTCATTGTTGGAGATCTGTTCAGAAGGGACCGACTAGCTAATGGAGGATATGAGTGTCTCTGATGATACTCATGTCAGGACAGCCAGCCATCACTCCCTGGGGGCCCTGAAAACGGCTGGCCTGCTTCAGTCGACAAGAGGCTCACCATGAGGACAGACATTCCTTCTAGCCTTCCTCCACGGAGCCTGGGTTTGTATGGATGCTGAAGGTGGCTTGCTCTGCCCTCAGAGACTCAAGTACAGAATCCCCATTGCTTTGGATAAGACCCCATAAACTAAGCCACTGGGCTGCCACTCATAGCCCTGCCTTGACCTGGTTGCCTCCTCTGCTGATCCCTGCCTATTAGGAAATGAAGAGTAGGACAAAGGCCTGCCCTGAAGGACCAGAGGGAGGAGTGTCCTTGGACCATCTCTGAACATGTGACACCCTTGTATTCAGCCTCAGCGTCTGCTGCAGGAAGTGAGTTTGAGTCATAGAGTTTCCTTCTGAGGACCATGAGGACTGCCCTGTAGATGATGCTGGAGTGTTCACCTGGCCTCGGCTTATTGGATGTGTGTCCTTCTGTCTGGGGAGCAGAAATTGAGCATAGGCCACCAGGGAGGTGGGTGTGTGGCCAGGCCTGGTCCATTATGCAGATCAGGAACAGCTACTCTGGAATGATATTCCCCCATACACACAAGAGGCAGGATTGGAGCAGTCAGTGAGCCAACGACCATTAGCACCTGCATGTAATTAGTGATCACTTCCTGGGAGTTATTTTTATCTTAGTCTTTTATTGGGTTCCAAATAAATTGAGCCAGACCAGTAAGGCCTGGGAAGCGGGTAGTGTGGGCTCTGGCTCTCACTGCCCCCTTGTCAGGGCACCTGGCACTGGAGCTCTTCCAATCCATCTGTTCCCTGGGTCTCACAGCCCCCCTGGAAGGTTGGGAACTCTGTCTAAGGCAATGGCGACCTGGCTGTCCCCAGAAGGGAAGGCAAGAGAGCCGCAGAGCATTGAGGCCTAGGCCAGGAAGCCAGGTGATCTGTGAGCAAGCTATGTGCCTGTGAGTGAGAGAGTTCAGTAGGGCAGAGTAAATGCATTGTGTGTCTGGGCAGTCTGTGTCTGGTAGGTGGGGGGGAGGCTGGTCTGCTGGTGCAGTGCATGAGGTGCCAAATTGTGAAGTCTGTCTGCACTAGGCAGGTATTGGGGGGGTTGCTGGGGGAGCAAAGAGGTTGGGTAAAGAGTGTGTGTCCCTTGGGGACTTAGGAGTGCAGCAAAACACTGAGTCAGCAGGGAGAGGAGGGGGGCAGTTGTGTGCCTGCAGGGCCATAGGGTGTGGGCTGTCCATGCCTGACTGAGTATGAGAGCGTGTGTATCTGGTGTGAACTTGAACTATATGTGCATGGGCAATACATGGGTAGTATTTTGATGGCTATATAATTCTCTGGATTTTGTAAGAGGCTAGACAGGTGGCCTAGTGAATTAAGTGCAAAGCTGAGTGCCTGACAAAGATGGGTCATGAGCCTAACAAGCGAGTACGGGAGCTCAGAACCTCTTGAATGGATAGGACAACACCCCTTGAGAAAGGACCTTGCTGCACACCACACACGCGATCATCCCTGACTTCTGATGTCCTGACTTCAGGATGGTCTGAAAGACACTCAAGTTCAGCAGAAGCCATACTTGGTGTGACTTTGTTCTGTGTGACCCCTCTGTTACTTTCGGGATGTTGCTCATGCATTTTATGAGACACCCAACACCTGACATGCTTTCTTTTTGTTAAGCACGCTTTCTTTGTGTTAAGCACATCTGAGCTGGGTTGGACCATAAACCTCAAGACCACCCCTCCCAGACACCCAGTTTTCCAGTATGTCCCCACCTTCCCATGGCCACACAATCTCCTAAGCAGCTCTACCAACCTGTGAGGCATCTCCCATCCAAACCATAATATTTCACCCTGTCCCCATAGACTCAGGTTCATCTCAATGCAAAATTCATTTCATCTAACTTGGAAAATCCCTGTAATTTTATACTGTTCACTACTGAAAAGCCCAAGGTCTCTTCTAAGACCCAAGGCACTCCATTCTCTTCACTGTGAACCCAGGTAGACTTTGTTTATAAGTTAGATACTTCGGGTGCACAAAGTGCTGGGTATAAACAATTCCATTTCAGTAGGGAGGAGTGAGGGCTCAAAGAGGAAAAATCAGACCACATAGCAGGACTAAAACCCAGCAGGGAAGATACCAAATGCTGCAGTTCTGTGTCCAACATCTGGGGCTCATGGTGGAATAGAGTTATCTGTGATCTGGTGGGCTTGGATAGCTTTTCCCTACAGCCATTTTGCCTGTGGCACTTGTGTCTTCTCTTTCTTGGCAAATGTTCCCAGAATAGCCAATATCCTGAGGTCCTGATTGAAGCTAAGGCCTTACTTTTCACAACCTCACTCACTGCCCATTCCCAGACTCCATGTAAAGAACCCAGCCCTGGTGCACGTTGCCTGGCCTCGGCACCTTTCTGGAACCTTGGTGTCAGCCTTTATGGTCCTATTAACCCTCGCGTCCTGCAAAACCAGAACCTCTGGATGACACTTCCACTGCCAGCTCAAAGTGTGTTTCACTCACCTTGAACCATGGCCATCACGGCCTTTGTGCGTCTTCACAAAGCTGAGTCTACCAACACACTGTCCGACCTTCCCAAGATGATGGGCTGTAGCCCTTTAAACCTCGGGCCCATGTAAAATTCTTCCTTCCTAAAGTTGCCTCTGTCTAGTCACAAAGATGCAAGACTGTATTGGGAACCAGGCAAAAGGCTATTTGTGTTACATCCCACCAAACCATCTGTCCGTGCGCTTCCGTGAATGAGGCTGAGGTAAAAAATGAAGGAAATGTGGAGACACCACAGTACCAGGCTGTGGCTTGGTGACTGCTCATCTCTCTTAGTCAGTTTGGCAGTGAGAAAGAGCATCATCAGGTGGACCACAAAGTTCTGGAAAACCTGTAACCACTGCTGGACACCCCGGCGTGCAAGCCTATGGGTCTTTGCATATTCAAATAGCATCACATGGCTAACTGCAGGAAGGGGTTGCAAGAGAGATGTTGAATTTTCTCATAGGGGAAATCCTTGTCTACAGACAGTCCCCAGACTAATGATGGCTCAGTTTACCGTTTTCCCAACCTTACAACTGTGCAAAAATCAGTATGCATTCCATAGAAATTGTACTTCTAATTTTGAGCTTTTACTTTTATTTCCAAGACTGGCAACATTCGGTATGACATTCTTCTGAACAGTGGGCAGAGTAGCAGGTGTCAATCAAATGGTCACTCCAGTGGACTGCTATGCAGCCATGAGGTGGGGTGGCTTGTGAGCATTTAATTAGCCTCCACCTTAGGGTATTTTCAAGTTGTGGGCAGGGGAGGGTGTTGGCTCAAAGCTCACTCTAATTAGAGAAGCAATTGTCCATTAACCTGTTACTTTTTACTTTTACCTTTTGCTCCCCCCCCCACCAAATCTGGCAGCAGAAGTGGAAACCTTGCTCTTCATGCTGTAGACACTAAGGGGTCATGTGACACAGAGAGGATGAGCTGACATGGAACACGTCTCATCCCCAGAGGGGGAGGTGCTTGGTGGGCACATGGAGGAGAAATCGGTCGGGCACAATACGGTGTCCTGTGTATCAGAAGTTAAACGTAGCTAGAACAGATCATGGGCAAAGCGATTGTGCCTGGCTCCGCTCAGCCAGGCACAGTACCAAGGTTTTCAGGATCTTCTTTCTCCTGCTGGTCTGTTCATGGGCTTTCCAGGGAGCAGTGTCCATGTGAGAAAGGGAGGCAAGGTGTGCTGAGAGATTGTGCGGCAGGGCCAGATACAATAGCCTGAGCAAGCAGAGAAACTTCCGCTGAGCTGCAGAAGTCCTCATCTTGTGGTCTTTGTTCCTGTAAAGGATTGTCTTGGGCAGCCCTTCTGTTTCTCTTTGCCAGCTGCTTCCCTAACGATCATGGCTGGAACACGTCCTAAGATCTGAGCATACCTTCCCACCTTCCAATCTATAGATATTTGGGCTGGTTCTGAGGCTTGCTGTTGGGTGTCACAACCCACTGTGGCAGGAACCACCACCTAGAACATGACCGATCCTTAAACTAGAGCCAGTCAAGGTGCTCAGAAGGGGCCCTTGGGCCTCTCTGCCTGCGGATAGCTAAGAAAGGGCATCAGAGTCGGGGGAGGAGCAGATCTGATAGCTTTGCCATTAATAGCCTGGAACCCAATTCATAAAAGCATCTAATTACAGGGAGCCTGAATTTCATTGTCGTTTTGGTAATGACCTGCAACTGCATACAAATTACAGGGTAATCCCCTCAGTGGTGCTCAGCTTCCTCCAGTGTGGAACTTTCTAGCTAGCGTCGGAGGCTCAGGTAATGCCAGGGGCAGAGTACGTTCCTCTCCAAGGCATTCATGACACTACAGAAAGATAAATGGCATAAAGCTGGGCACACACTGCCCACTCCCCATGAAGTGTTGTTCTCAAATCCCCAGACTGGGTTGCAGCAAGGACTTGCGTCACACAGGCTGATCCCGTTCAGCTAGGATCCGGGAATCCCAGAGGCAGGGGCATGGATAATCTGGCTGCTTCTGTCCCTGCAGGAGAGTCTTGCCAGTGGTCAGAAGCCTGCCCCTTCACTAAGCTCTCAAAGGACACATGGGAAACCGTAGGGCAGGCTGTATACTTTCTTAACCCTTGGCTTCCTCATCTTGGGTTACCTCCTTCCATTGCACCTCATCACTGCCTGGCTGTGTTCTGATGTATCAGCGTGTTCTAGAGACAATCGCTGGCCAGAGGGACATGGGCTTTAGAGTTGGACAGCCCTGTTGATGTCTACATTCCATATTTGCCCCGATGTGGGTAAGGAAGGGCTCTCATGTATATCTCCTGTGTGTGTGTGAGAGAGAGAAGATGCCCAGGTGGGATACTCAGGCAAGAGATCTGTGGCTAGTGCTCAGCCAGGCTGTGGTGTAGACTGCAGGTCTCAGGCTAGTGGCTTCCTGGAGCATCCTGCAAATGTTATCAGCCAGAATGTCTTCTTATATAGTAGTGGGATGCTTCCTTCAGAGGGCTGGGCAAGAAGCCAGTAGAGGCAGAGCAGAGGAGTGCCCACAAAGAGGAGTGTCAGCAGTGAGTCGTACCCACTGAGAGTTTCAGAATGAAAGTCAGGATAAAGCCATTTGGAGCTGGCTGTGACTCAGGTAGAGCCTTGCCTAGGATGCCTGAGGCTCAGCCCCCATCCTCAGCTCTGTGCTACTGTTGCTTTTTGTTTTTTGGTTTTTTTCAGAATGCATGTGACTTTGCCCAATTGCAAAGACAAAAATCAAAGTGAGCCGTCACAAATTGGGGACCATCTGTACACAGAGTGGTAAAGAAGCACACAGGCCACGAAGACAAGATTTCCTCCTCGGCCCCTTGAGTTTTCCAGAAGCAGCTACCCCAGCTCCCGTTCTTCACCGAGGCCTCTTGTGTGGGTTCACACACTGCATTCCATTCCCTGTGAATGACCCCTGCCTGATAGGCCTCTCCACAGCTGTCCTTGTTCATTTGCTGGTTGTCTTGGATGTACTGCCACTTCTAATGTCACACTAGGCCTTCATTTTGAGCTGCATAGGCTCCAAGGTGTGGAGGTTGTATTTAGCCTGCCTCCCCCAATCTGCGGGCATGTGGGGTAGTTCCACATTCTTGTATGCTAGCGGCCATGGGCTTCTGTGTGTGTGTCTCTAGGGTGACATGTTTGGGTGCTGAGCCCCTGACACAGCTGACATTCCTACCAGTACACCCTCACTTGGTTCTCAGTTACCTTCAGGCAGTCCCCTCCCCCTGTGGCTGCTCCCTGTGGACCAGGAGCTCCGGGCACTGCTCAGATGCTGCTAAATTACGCGTCCTCCAAAGGCCTCAGTGCTCATGACTTGGTTCCCAGGTGACACCATAGTGACATATTTTGAGGCCATGTGGCACCCCAGCCCTTTCTTGCTGTTTTCCTCTGCTCTCCACTGTGAGCAGAGCAGCTCTGCTTGACATCCGTCACCACCATGGTGCACTGCTCAACCAGAGGCCTAAGAGCTGTGGCCACTAGTCATGGCCTCCAATCTCTGAAATGCTGACCCCAAAGTAAACATTTCCCATTATAAATGCTCCTCTCAGGTATTTTGCTATTGTGCCCAAAAGCTCACAAACAGAGGTGCCCGCCCCCCGAGAATGGACATCCATCCTCGTCCTACTCACCACCAAACAGAGATGCTGGGCTCTATATTGAGACACCGAAAAGTGTGGAGTTTCTTCCCTTCAGAATGAAACCCAAGGCACTCATGTCCCTAACCCCTCTGTGTAGCTAGAGACACTAAAATGTGTGTGTTGGGGAGGGGCTGTTCTCCCTCAGCGAGGGCTATGGAGAGCTGGTGCATGGCCCAGGCCAGAGGGCAGTGGCCGACACTGGCCTTCGGGGGGGGGGGCGCCCCCAACAGGGGCCTTCAGCCGTCCTTGGCCTAATCCCGTTTTCTGCCCAGTTGAGCAGTGGGAAGGCTTAGTTCTCACCCATTTTAATGCAAAGGAGGCTGCCTAGCCAGCTTGTTCTGAGCATGGTGACAGTGGCCATGAATGGGGACCCCAGTAACGGCGACAAAAATGTGACAGGGCCCTCCATCATGGTATTGTGCGACAATTGGAACATTATAGTTAGTCCTGGAACCCACTCGGGAAGGGGCGGGGGCCTCCAGCTCATATGCTAAGCAGGGCCAAGCCCGCCTCAGCCACCTTCTTTGGTCTGGCCAGTGACCCCATTGTGTGAGGCGCTTACATGGGACTCCTTAACTGCCTTCTTCCTTCCCTCACTTCCCTCCACCGATGCTTGGACAAAGGTGCTGGTCCTGGTGCCCTGCTGTGTGTCCCTGGATGGCTACTGCCCTCTCAGGGCCTTGACTGGCAGTAATAAAAGTAAGATGGTGACCACATGGGAGCAGGGTCCTGAGTGTTTGCCTTAAACGGTATATACTCTACCAGCTCTTTTTGCAGCTCCTGGGGAAGGGGCTTTGCTTGATCCAGAATGCAGATAAGGCCATTAGCTCTGGAAGCTGAGACCCTACATGGTGTGCAAGTGTGCATGCATACATGCATGCAGCCTCCAGGCAATTCTCTTGCCTCTGTACACAGCACGGCCATGGTCCTCGAAGCAAGGCAGGAGTCTACGCTCTTGAGCTATGGAGGACAGCTTAGGACATGGGTGGAGAACACAGACAGGGACTGGCTGAGGCTCCTTCCTCCCTTCTATGCTTTCCTGCCCAAACCAGACCAGACTCAATTGATCAAAGCAGTCTCCTCATCCCTGAGCTACAGGCCAGCCTGCTCTGCCAGCCCCCAGCTCCTTTCCATTTGCAGCTGGACAGCTTCCAGGATCAGAGTTGGGACAGGCAGTAATGGACCACAGACTGAGTTATGGAGTCACGGAGGCAACCGCAGCAGTGGAGGCTGGACCCCAGTACAACTGAGCTGTGGGACACTTGTCTTTCTGGCCCCTGGACTCTCATCCTTTCTCCGTAGCGGAACGGTTCTTTGATCTTCTAAACTTTTGAGAGCTGGCAACTGTAGCTCAAAGGACAAAGATGGTTCACCCAAGGTCACATGATAAGTGAACTCTGGAGGCTCAGGCCTTTCTTCCCAAGGGCTCTCAGCAGCCTGAGGCATGGTTTCACCTGTGGGGTTCCCTACCGTGCCCTCTCTTGGCTGTGTTATGAGGTTAATGTGGTTATGTGTTTGTGTGACTTTGAACATGTGACTTTTTGGATTGGAAGTTCCTCCTCAGTTGGAGAAGCCTGTGAGGTGTCCAGTGGGCAGGACAGAACAGAGGTGGGTAGGAAGCCATGGCTGGGTCAGCTAAGACTCGGGTCTCATTAATTAAGGTCCGTGCCTAGAACGAGCGTGGTGGGTTTTATGGTTTTATGTTTTTTTTTCAAGATTTCTTGAATCTTGTCCCTGGGGCTGCTGGAGAGGAGCCCGCCAGCGCTGGGAGGCGTTTGCAGCTACTACTGGCGAGCATGGTGCATGGCAGTTTCTGAAGGCTTCCCCGGGACAAGGGGAGGAGGCAGGGTTGTGGCCAGAAGGTAGGACTGGGTCCCAGGGTACAGTGTGCAGAGAGATGGGCTACAAACTGGTGAGGGGATGCTGCAGACATCTTAGAGAGGGGAGGCGAAGCTCAGCCAGCTATGGACGCTGGGGGCAGGACCCTGGAAAGGTGGTGCAAAGGGCCTCACACTTGAGTGGGAGCTCAGTTCTGGGACCCACAGGGCCCTTCCTTCCCAGAGTACTCTAGCAGGAGCCCCCCCACCTCCTGCTGATTACAAATTGCTCTGTGATTTTCTCCCATTACCATGGTGACGGCAGGCCTAGCATCTTAAGCAGCAGTAGGATGCAGCTGGATCATTTAAGTCCAGGGCTCTTCAGGCTCCCTTTCTTCCTTTGTCCTCTCTGCCTTCTTTCCTTTGTTCATTCTCTACTCATTCATTCCCTCCTCCACCCCTTTCATTCATTCGTTCCCTCCTCGCACATCCCTCATTCATTCGATCATTAATTCGATCATTCATTCATTCATTCATTCATTATTTGTTCCCCCATTTCCTCCCTCCCTCCATCATCCCCTCACTTCATAGCCTCTGACAGTCTTCTAGTTGGTAATGATGGCCAGTGACTAACCAAACATCCAGAATGTCACGTATGTCCCTTGGTGCAACAAGCAAGCCTTTGCCCCTTAGCCGTGTGACCTCAAAACTCCAGCCTCACTTCATCCTCTGGTGGCTCTAAGCTGCAGGTGCCCCTGCTATTCTACTGCAGTTGCCTTGTGGCAACTAGGTCCCACAGCTACCCACCTTCCCGGTAGCTCTGTTGCACCCTGGCCTTTGACCACTCCTGGCTCAACATCTCAGAAGCTATATGTACCAGGGAGGGAGCAGCAAGATCACAGCCCACTCCTTGTGGAACTGCCCTGACCTGGACCTGGTATAAATGGCTTCTCAGGGCTGTTCAGTTGTGCCCTGGACCAGCGGATTTTCACAGCCCCTTCCACTCCTGCCTTCTCTACCTTGCTCTGCCCCAGGAGGCATCCACACTGGGGTTTCTCCCTGGGTAGAGCCAGCAGGGAAGGAAGCATGACCCCTGCCTCCACCTCCCTCTTCTATCTGTACTCATTGATTTTACCCAGAGTCCCTTCCCATCGCTCCAGACCTGAGCTCTATGACCCCTTTCTCCTCTGTCCCTGTGGCCCAGGGTGGCAATGGCTGTGTGCCACAGCTTCTCAGTCCTGTTGGCCCCCTGCTGTCACATCTCTGTGTCCTTTCTGCTTTAGTCTTCGTTCATATCCTGCCCATCCAAGGCCAGAGCCTGGCTTCATTCTAGTGAGGTTGACTTTGGTTCCTGCCAGTTTTCAGTGGTTCCCAAAGGTAGGAATTCTGCAGCTAGAGGACTGGGTTCTAATCTCAACGCTAACAGATCCTGCTCTGCCCCATCGAAACTGTGTGATCTTGGGAAACTGTTTTGCCTCTCTGTCCTACTTTTGGTAATTATAAGGCCCATCACAGGAGGTTGCTTTGAGGATTGAGCCCCTAAACACCATCGAACACACGAACAGTGTGCACTAGTAGGTAATAAATGTCACACAAATACTCAGTGCTTCACAAGCGTCCACCCTGCCGCCCTTAGCAAGCTCTTGTGAGGCTGTGAGGCTGGGTGGAAGTTACAGGCACCACTGGTGTTCTCACCATGGAGACCAACAAGCCTTTTAGCCCAGAGCACTGGTTCCCAAGCTAGGCTGAAGGTCTCTCCATCCTCCACTCTCTCACAGCCTCATCCCTCCACATTCTTCCCATTACCCTCTTCTTGACGGCGAGACACAGGTGATCATGGATAGCGTGTGACTTCATGCTCAGGACCCTGGGTGACTGTGGCCTCACGCCGTGCACCTCTCTGCTTCTTTTTGCTTGCCATGAGTATACTAGAGGGCTGCAGCCCCCCTTGCCTATCCGGCCTGTAACTAGAGCTGCGGTGGTGTGGCTGAGTCCTGGTGGCCAGATCGCACAGGTATCAGTGACTACCAGTGTCCCGTTTTCCTTCACACAGGGACACAGTTAACAATGACTGACAGTCCTTGCAAGGGCCTGGCTTCCCCAGGGAGAGGCCCCGGCATGCTATCAAGCCTCATGATCTTACCCCTTAAAAGGCCTACCCTCTCTGCTGACATAACACACAAATAGGGCCTTCAGCCATTGCCAGGGACTGTCTGCTGCTCTGGGAATGTGGGCCGGAACCTGGGGCCCTGTGCCAACCAGTCCTGCGCAGCTCACCCCTTCCCTCCGTGTGAACCTGTCTCTACGAGCACCTGACCATTTTCCCCTCTCTCAACCTGGATTACATCCCGTGAAAGCCCTTTGTTCCCTGGCTGCCCAGCTTTTGCCAAAGTAGCCATCTGCCCATGGGTAATCACTCAGATCCTGGGCCTCTCTCAGGCACCAGAGCTGGTCTAGGAGTTAGGTGGCATAGTGGCTGAAGGGATGGGCATGCCACTGTCATGCCAGATAATCCTGAGAGTTGACTTTTGTCCCCAAATGCTAAGTTGTTTACTCTAGAAATTCCCCTGCAGCAGCACTGAAGAGGCTTTATTAGCTTATGGCTAGAGAAGGTCTCCCTTGCTGATGTTCTTCCTCATCTGTAAGATGATGGCAACACCAGCCTCCCTACATGATGGCCCTGTAAATGCTGATCTTAGTGATGGCACACCGGGCAGGGCTGGATAGTGAGACAGGGATGGGGCACAGCTTCGAAACTTGAGGCTGAGACCATTACAGATGCAGCTAACAGAAGGGATGACAGATGGGAGAGGCCAACCAAGTCCTATTTTAGGTGGGGACCTGGGAAGTTTGAGACATGATTTGGGGCTAACCCTCTTGTCTTAGTCAGGGTGTCTATTGCTGTGACAAAACACCATGATCAAAAAGCAGGGGAGGAACGGGTTTATTTGGCTTACACTTCCGTATCACTGTCAGAACAGGAACTCAAGCAGGGCAGGAACCTGGAGGCCGGAGCTGATGCAAAGGTCATTGAGGGGTCCTGCTTACTGGCTTGCTTATAGGTTTAGAGGTCCAGTCCATTATCATGGTGATGGAAAGCAAGGTGGCATGGAGCAGACATGGTGCCGGGGAAGGAGCTGAGAGTTCTGAAACCTCAAAGTCCACCCCCAGTGACACACTTTCCCTACTAAAGCCATGCCTTTAGAAACAGGGGCTGCATCTGTGAGTGGGATAGCTGGGTCTTGAGGTAGATCCATTCCAAGCTGTCTGAGGAACTGCCATATTGATTTCCATAGTGGCTGTGCAAGTTTACACTCTCACCAGCAATGGATATGTGTTCCCCTTAGTCTACAGCATGAGCTGTCACTTGTGTCATTGATCTTAGCCATTCTGACGGGTGTTTAAGATGGAATCCCACGGTAGTTTTGATTTGCATTTCTCTGATGGCTAAGGATGTTGAACATTTCTTTCAGTGTTTTTCAGCAAATTGAGTTTCTGTTGTTGAGAATTCTCTGTTCAGATTTGTACCCCATTTGTAATTGGATTATTTGGGTTTGGATATCTACTTTATTGAATTCTTTATGTATTTTGCATACAAGTCCTCTGTTGGATGTGGAGTTGGGAAAAATAAAAAACTTTTCCATTCTATAGGCTTCCACTTTGAATGATACTGCCCTTTGCTTTCCAGTTTCATGAAGTCCATTTCTTGTCATTGTAGTTCCTGTGCTAACCGTGGTCTGTTCAGCAAGTTTTCTACTGTGCCAATGAGTACAAGGCTATTTCCCCGCTTTTCTTCTATTATGTTCGGTGTAGCTGGATTTATGTTGAGGTCTTTGATCCACTTGGACTTGAATTTTGTGCAGGGTGATAAGTATGACTCTGTTGTTCTTGTATGTAGACATCCAGTTTGACCAGCACCATTTGGTGAAGATGTCTTTTTTCCAGTGTGTATTTCTGGCTTCTTCATCAAAAATTGGGTGTCCATGTGTATGTGGACTTATATCTGGGTCTTCAATTCAGTTCCCTTGATCAATGTGCTTGTTTTTATGCCAATACCATGCTGTTTTTATTACTATAACTTTGAAGTAGAGCTTGGAATCAAGAACGGTGAGGCCTCCAGCAGTTCTTTTATTGTGTGGGACTGTATTAATATTCTGGTTTCATTTGTTTGTTTGTTTTTGCTTTTGTTTTTGTTTTTCCATACGAAATTGAGTATTGTTCTTTCAAGGTCTGTAAAGAATTGTGTTGGGATTTTGATGGGGATTGCTTTGCATTTGTAGACTATTTTGGGGGAAGATGGCCATGTTTTACTATGTTAGTCCTGCTGATCCATGGACATGGGAGATCTTTCCGTCTTCTGATATCTTCTCTGATTTCTTTCTTCAAAGACTTGGATTTTTCTCTTGCAGGTCTTTTACTTGACCTTTCACATTTCAGGTGCTCTGCAACCACAGGTGATGGTCACTGGCTGTCTATCACACCAGACAGTTGTGTTAGTCTGCTCTGTGTCTCTGTAACAAAACATCTAAGGCTGGAAACTACAAAAGAGGCTTAAACCAAGTGCTGTGGTGCAAGCACCCAGGAGGTGGAGGCAGAATGATCAGAAGTTCAGAGTCATCCTTAGCTACATAGCAAGCTTGAGCCAGCCTGGACTACATGAAACCCTGTCTAAAAGAAAAGTGTCCTGACTAGTTTTATGTCAACTTGACACAAGCTAGAATCATCTGAAAGAAGGGAACTTCAGTTGAGAAAATACCTACATAAGATCTGGCTGTAGAAGCTGGGTGGTGGTGGCGCACGCCTTTAATCCCAGCACTCGGGAGGCAGAAGCTGGTGGATCTCTGTAAGTTCGAGGCCAGCCTGGTCTACAAGAGCTAGTTCTAGGAAAACTAGTACTGTTACACAGAGAAACCCTGTTTTTGAAAAAACCCGAAAACCCTCCCCCTACCCCCCAAAAGATCTGGCTGTAGAGCATTTTCTTAATTAGTGATTGATAAGAGCAGGTCCAGCCCATTGGGGTGAGACCACTCTAGGCTGGTGGATCTGGATCTATAAGAAAACAGACTGAGGACATCATGGAGAGCAAGCCAGCTGCTCCATGACCTCTGCATCAGCTCCTGCCTCCAGGTTCCTGCCCTGTTTGAGTTC